>JAVXUP010003176.1:0-81513 GCA_033070095.1 Escallonia herrerae | reverse complement strand
AATTATTCCTAATCAAACCGTAATTATCCCTAATCTAACCAATTAACAGTAATTAACCCCGCGTAACCCTAATTGAACAAATTAACCCCAATTAAACCTGATTAACCCTAACTGAACCAATTAATTGTAATTGAACCCCGATTCAACCTAAACTAACCAATTAACAGTAATTAACCCCGTCGTAACCCTAATTGAACGAATTAACCCCAATTAAACCTGATTAACCCTAACTTAACCAATTAATTGTAATGAACCCCGATTCAACCTAATTGAACCAATTAATTGTAATTGAACCCCTAAATTGAATGCCCTGATCCAACCGAACCCTAAATTGAAATAATTGAACCCCCTAATTGAACCCTAAATTGAATGCCCCAAAATCAACCGAACCCTAAATTGAATCAATAGAACCCCCTAATTGAACCCTAAATTGAAGTAATTGAACCCTAATTAAACCCTAAATTGAATGCCCTAATCGAATCGAACCCTAAATTAACCCCTAATTGAACCCTAAATTGAATGCCCTAATCCAAACTAAAATGTAAATTGAATGCCCCAAATCAACCGAACCCTAAATTGATTCAATAGAACCCCCTAATTGAACCCTAAATTGATGTAATTGAACCCTAATTAAACCCTAAATTGAATGCCCTAATCAAACCGAACCCTAAATTAAACTAATTGAACCCTAAATTGAATGCCCTAATATAATCGAACCCTAAATTGAAATAATTCAAGCGCATCGGATATGTGCATTTTGAACAATTTTTTCCTATTTGAACATTGATAATTTGTTTGATAATTTTAGGTTGTTAATTGTGCATTTGAGAATTGTGATTATTGATCTGTGATTTTAGGTTGTTAATTGATGATTTTAGGTTATTAGCTGTGCATTTGAAGTAATTGCGATTATTAATTGATGATTTTAGGTTGTTAATTGATGATTTTAGATTGTTAATTGTGCATTGAGCATTTGAGATATTGAGATTATTGACGGAGGATGGGACCCAATTGGATTGAATGTGTGATTTTTGTTAATTTTTATTGCATTGAGCATTTGAGAATTGAGAATTGAGATTGTTGACGGAGGATGGGACCTAATTGGATTGAGATACCTGTTAGTTAGCCAGACACGGACACCCGTCTGATTCGACGGTGTCCGACATTTAAAAAATAAATATTTTAATAAATCAATTAACCCTAATTAATTGCTCTAACGAGCCTAATTAGTTTTAATTAACCCTAAGAACCTAATGAAAATCAAAGTAGCTGTAATTACCCCAAATTGCCAAAATGAACCCAATTACGCGCATATTGATTATAGTTAGCCTAATCAGTCGTAATTTGCACTAACATAACCCAATTAAGCCTAATTAGCGCTAATTAGGACTAATCAACACTACTCGGCACAATTAAACCCTAATTAGGACTAAATAACCGTAATTAGTCCTAATCAACCCTAATTGCTATAATTATCCGAAACTAGCCCTCATTAACATGAATTAGCCCTAACATAACCCAATTAAGCCTAAGTAGCCCTAATTAGGACTAATCAGCACTACTCAGACAATTAAACCCTAATTAGGACTAAATAACCCTAATTAGTCCTAATAACCCTAATTAGCTATAATTAGGCCAAATTAGCCCTCATTAACATGAATTAGCCCTAACATAACCCAATTAAGCCTAAGTAGCCCTAATTAGGACTAATCAGCACTACTCAGCACAATTAAACCCTAATTAGGACTAAATAACCCTAATTAGTCCTAATCAACCCTAATTAGCTATAATTAGGCCTAATTAGCCCTCATTAACATATTTGCCTAACATAACCCAATTAAGCCTAATTAGCCTAATTAGGATTAATCAACTACTCGGCACAATTAAACCCTAATTATGACTAAATAACCCAAATTAGTCCTAATCAACCCTAATTAGCTATAATTAGGCCAAACTAGCCCTAATTAACATAATTAGCCCTAACATAACCCAATTAAGCCTAATTAGGACTAATCAGCACTACTCGGCACAATTAAACCCTAATTAGGACTAAATAACCCTAATTAGTCCTAATCAACCCTAATTAGCTATAATTAGGCCAAACTAGCCCTCATTAACATTAATTAGCCCTAACATAACCCAATTAAGCCTAATTAGGACTAATCAGCACTACTCGGCACAATTAAACCCTAATTAGGACTAAATAACCCTAATTAGTCCTAATCAACCCTAATTAGCTATAATTATCCAAACTAGCCCTCATTAACATTAATTAGCCCTAACATAACCCAATTAAGCCTAATTAGGACTAATCAGCACTACTCGGCACAATTAAACCCTAATTAGGACTAAATAACCCTAATTAGTCCTAATCAACCCTAATTAGCTATAATTAATACTCGTAATTAACCCTAATAACACAGTTAGCCCTAATTAGCCCTTGTCCTTCCCATAATTACTCCATATTGCCCAGAGATGGTTCAATTACTCGTTGTTTACAAACCCTGCCTTCTTTATATTAGTTGTTGTTTTGAGAAGTCCATTGGCAACGAGATGGTTCAACTCGTTGCCAACGAATTCTATTTAATGTGGAATTGGTAACATATGTAACGATCTTTCTGCAGTTTTGATATTTCGGAAAGATTCTTGCATATGTTATCAATTTCTGAACGCATGCATGCATAGAAACCCTTAGTTCCCGTTCAAAGGTACTCATTACAAAGTAATGCTTTGTAATGAGCCTTTGGATGTCCAGTTTGGACAATTTGGAAAAGCTAATTGTTTATAAAACAGTGTTTTGACTCATGCTTTGTGTTCTATGTCGTGGATATTTGGTACACGTTCTCGTGTGTTTCTCCGGGTGCATACAGATCTGGTTTCTAACATCCGTCAAACCTTATTGAGCAAGGTTAGATGAATGTTAGAACACCTAATCGATGTCGTGTACTTGGAGAAATGCGGGGAGGTGCTGCCGAATTTTTCACAGACATGGGACTAAGCATGAGTTATTCACTGTTTTATAAACATGTGCTTTTCTGAATGGGATAGGACCACTACCTGTTGAAGAGTGGAGGGGAAATATATAGACATGTTGTAACATTCATGCATTCATATTTACATCGGCAATGCCTAATCACTGGTCATAATTGAAGGTGGTATACAGTACGATAATTCAGTCGTCATGTCAGTCGATCGAAGTTGGATGAAAAGGAAGAATGCTGAAGATTTTGAGTGTCGCGTTGACGAATTTCTCGACTTCGCTTATGCGCATCCTGCACATGTTGACCTTGATAAGATAAGGTGTCCGTGCGGTAGATGTGAGTTGTTGCACTGGAGAAAAAGAATTGAAGTAAAATGGCATCTTCGTCGGTACGGTTTTATGGGTGGATACACAAGGTGGACGCAGCACGGGGAAACGATAGTATTGTCGTCCAACCCGGCTAGTCAAACTGAAGTTAGGGAGGAGGCACGATATGATTACCGAGATATGATTATGGATGCTGGGCATGCTAATGTTGACTGGGGTGACGACAGTCCACAACCGCCGAACGAGGGGGCTCATCAGTTTTATGAGTTGTTGAGAGCTGCGGAAGAGCCGCTGTGGGATGGAGCTCCGAAACACACACGGCTGTCTGCGGTTAGTAGGTTATTACAGTTGAAATCAGACCACGGGCTGAGTGAGAAAGGTTTTAACGAGTTTGTTACCTTAATCAAAGAAATACTGCCCGAAAGTGAAAAGCTACCGCCGTCGTACTATGACGAAGAAGATGATGAGGAAACTTGGGTTGAGCTATGATCGGATAGATGCGTGCAATAACGATTGTGTATTATTCTGGAAAGAGAATAAGGATTTGTCACAGTGTCCAGTATGTGATCATTCGAGGTACAAACCGGACAAAGGGAAGAAGAAAAACATTGCATGGAAGATATTGCGATATTTCCCGATCACACCACGGCTTCAGAGAATGTACTACTCCTCCAATACGGCTGAACATATGAGGGCTCACCGTGAGACTCGCAGCAACGATGCCGATGTGCTGACACACCCAGCTGATGGAGAGGCGTGGAAGGAGTTTGACCGCAGGCATCCAGTCTTTGCTCAGGAAGTTCGGAATGTTAGACTTGGTCTGGCAACCGATGGGTTCAACCCTTTCGGTCAGTCTACCACGCCTTACTCCTGTTGGCCTGTTATTATTGTCCCTTACAACCTTCCACCAGGCATGTGCATGAAGAAGCCGTATATGTTCTTGTCGTTGCTTATTCCGGGGCCGAAGAGTCCCGGTAAGGACATAGATGTGTATTTAAGGCCGTTGATTGATGAGTTAAAACAGTTATGGAATCATGGAGTCGAAACATATGATGCATCCCTTAAACAAAATTTTCAGATGAGGGCTGCTTTGATGTGGACTATACATGATTTCCTCGCATTGGGAATGACGTGTGGCTGGAGCACACATGGGAAGCTAGCATGCCCTGCTTGTATGGGCGTGAACCCCGGTCATACGTTAAAGCACGGCGGAAAGGCCTCGTGGTTCGGATGTCACCGTAAGCTTTTGCCACCGGGCCATCAGTTTCGTAGGCAGAAGGATAAATTTGACGGGACAATCGAGCGTGAGGTTGTCACACTGGACTACCCATCTGGTGAAGAAGTACTCTCACACCTGGAGGCACTTGATACTGACATACCACACGGTAAGGGTGTGCCGGATCAGAAGATTGCAGGGTTCGGGAAAGAGCACAACTGGAGAAAATTTTGTATCTTCTGGGAGTTAGCCTACTGGAGGACGCTCGTTATCCAAAACAACATGGATGTGATGCATATTGAGAAGAACGTTTTTGATAATGTGTTCAACACAGTGATGAATGTCAAGGGCAAATCGAAAGATCACCTTAAAGCGAGAAGGGATCTACAACAGTTGGGTGTACGCCGTGAATTGCATCCTCAGACAGTCAGTGGGAGGACCATACTTCCGAAAGCACCTTACTGTCTAGACAAGAAACAAGTGGAGAAGGTCTGTCAGTGGGTTAAGAATTTGAAGCTTCCGGATGGGTTTGCGTCCAACATATCTCGTTGTTGCAATGTATCAGAATGCAAGTTCCAAGGGATAAAGAGTCATGACTGCCACGTATATGCTCTTCTACGATCCGGGTGAGTAACATGGAAGTGCTTGAGAAGAACATTGTGGTGACGATTTGCAAGCTGGAGAAAATCTTCCCACCTTCGTTCTTTGATTCAATGGAGCATCTGCCTGTTCACTTGGCATATGAAGCTAAGATGGGTGGACCCGTGCAATATCGGTGGATGTATCCCTTCGAGAGGTAATCCTTAAATTGTTACAGTTGTTCGTTTACACTTAATGCGACATCTGTTATCATTGATATTCCACCTAACTCGATTCGCTAAACTTCTAGGTTCATGTTCCATTTAAAGAAAAAAGTCCGTAATAAGGCTCGGGTTAAGGGCTCAATTGCGGAGGCTTACGTAATGGAAGAACTTGTAAACTTTTGTAGTCAATATTTCGGGCCTGATGTTGGTACAAGGTTAAATCAACTAGGCCGAAATGACCCCGGAGCAAGCACAAATTTGGAAGGGCAATTGTCAATATTCAAGCAGCCAGGGAGTCCGTTCGGCCGAACGTATACTCGATGGCTAACGGATGAAGAGTACAGTGCTGCAACAATATATGCCCTTCTAAATTGCGATGAAGTTTTGGCATTCGTTGAGTAAGTTAAAGTCTTAATTCACTTACATTGCTGTACATAATTGAAAGTGTGTGTTAAGTGAGTCAACTATATTGGTTTGCAGTGAGTTCGATGCGGAATCTTTAATCACTGATCCCGCTGGACTTGAATCTCATCGGAAATCACAATTTGTACAGTGGTTCAAAATTCGTGTAAGATTGTTTAACGAAATTATATTATGTGTTATATACAGTTCTGTGGCCAATTAGTATACTGATTTATCCTTAATTTTTACCGTCATCTACAATAGGTTCAGTCAATGGATAGACCAGTGGCCTCCTGCTTGAAATTACTAGCCGAAGGCCCTAACAAACAAACATCCTGTTACGGAGGCTATATCATCAACGGGTTTAGGTTTAACGTAAAAGATGATGACCGAACAAAACAAACCCAAAACAGTGGAGTCTTGGTCAACGGCGACTGTTATGCCGAGAATTGCATGGATTTTTACGGAGAGCTAGATGAGATTGTTGAGCTAACATATCTGGGTTCCCAAAACCGCCTGGTAATGTTCAAGTGTACGTGGTTCGATGTCACATGCAGTAGAGGAATCCGTGTTAGCTCTCAAGGGATTGTAGATGTCAATGTCAAGTCAAGACTTGCATCAGACGAGCCCTTTGTGTTTGCTAGTCAAGCTGTACAAGTCTTTTACGCGGAGGACGTCGCCAATCCCAAATCTCATTGGTATACAACTATCAAGTCCAAGAAATTGCCCGTGACATATGACAGTGAGCTAGACTCCTTTCAAGCCGACCAACCACGTGTCTTGTTCCCTGTTGAGGTCAACAACGAGGAGGACGATCTTCCTCTTCCAACAACACTTCTTGTAGGAGAAGAAGTCGTAGATGATGACGCGGAAGACGTGGAAAGTGTTGGAGATGATGTGACCGAGTCTACTGATGAAGAGGATGAATTAGAAGATGAAGAGGACGACGAGTCCCACGAAGAGGACGGCGGGGAAAGTGATGAAGATGATTCGCAAACTGAAAATGATTGACTTGTAATGTTGTAACATCACGGGAAAAATGTAGTAACATTTTAGAACTTGGTGTTTATTGATGTGTTTTTGCACATCCGTTCATATATATATATATAGCTATTGTGCCGATGATGATTTCTGCCAAATTATTGTTTTTAACGTGTTAATGTCTTTGTAATTTATCTATATGAAGTCAGATATGGATAGGATACGGGCTATTCGTGGCCGGGCTGGACGCCGAGCTGCTTCCTCCCCGGTGGGTCCCACCTCGTCATTGCCTACTGATGACGAGGCACAGAGTGATCGCGGACAGCAGATGGGGCCCCAGCCGTCGCCGTCGTCGTCGCCCCAGCCCCAGCTCGAGCCGTCGCCCCAGCCCGACGCAGATTCATCCCACACGCGCGTGCATTCTCCATCTTCCGTGGGTTCTACCTCAGGTATAGTTGATAACGGTGTTTCGTACATTTTCGCTAGCCTTATATTTGAACTGTATTAATGTCTGTGTTTTGTAGGATCTCGACGAGGCCGTGGTCCGACACGCGGGGTACGCATCGACCCCCAGCGTAAACAGAGAGTTACGCTCACGCAGGAGGGCCTGTAAGTACTAAAAATATCACCTCATGCCTTATATTTAAAATTTTGGGGTGTTAATTTATATTTGAACTGTATTAATTTATTTATTTACTTCTTTGGCAGGATCCTGGAGAATCAGGCGAGGACGAAGATCGGCGTTCTTGTGAAGGGCCGATTCTTCGAGCCACGCCTGTACTGGAAGGACTGGGATGCCGCTGCGAGGGAGGCCCTATGGGAGGAGTGGCTGGTACGGTGAAGTATTTTTTTCAGCGTTAGTAAATGTTTAATTACAGTTTGTTTTATGTTGTTAATTTGTGTTATTGAATGCCTTACAGGAGGGGTTCACGTTTGACACGCCTCAGCAGCAGGTACTGGGGCAGCAGGCTTTCTTTGCCTACATCGGCAAGAATTACCGCCGATGGCTCCACGATGCACGGGACCGGGCGAAGAAGGCGCTGCCCGCGGGTGCCCCGATGACGGACATGACGAGATATCCCCCACATTGGATATCTCACCGTGTATGGGGGAGATGATAGATCGGTGGGCTGCGGATCCAGGTTGGGACGCCAAGAGTAAGAGCGGGGCTGAGAACAGACAGAACAGAGATCCGACGCACACGGGGGGGTCGGTGCCACACGACATCGTCCGACACATGAACGCGGTCGAGCACCCGGATCTGGAGGAGGATGAGGTCATAGCTCTGACCTATAATCAGACGCACGTGCGGAAGAAGGACAAGGACGAGACGCACCGGGCGGGCGACTATATTTCAGATATTGCCCGGCGGATCGATGTGAGTCAATTTATTTAAGTTGTTAATGTTTTTTCTTTCTATCCTCAATGTCTGTTTCGTTAATTAATGCCCTAACATATCGTTAAACCACTATTTTTGCAGGCCTCGTATGAACAGCTAAGGGGGTCCGAGCAGCAGTCCGGACAGCCATCAGCGTCCACTAGTACGGCTGCGAGTACTGGGGGGTTGAAGCGATGGCTGGATACGCCGGAGGTCGTGAATCGGCCGAAAGGCCGCATACGCGGCCTGCCTAGCACGACTGCTCGTGCCGTGATAGGAGCGTCCTCACCCCCTGCTGCCCCTCCACAGACACCGGCTCCTCGGCCTCAGTTGGACGACGAGGAGATCCAGCGCATTGCTACAGTGGTGGTGAGGATGATCAGGGAGCAGGGCACTGCTGGACAGGCCGAGCCGGCCCCGGATCAGCAGGATCCAGATCCGGGACTCGGCAACCCCTGATGAGCCCCTTCCCGTGCCCGTTCCTAGCTTCCCCCCGCCCCCGCGCCCGGCTTGTACTCTTCTCCCCTCTCCTAACCGGCTGTATCCGGTTCCCGGCTTGTACATATATGAGTTTTTTTTATAATAAATATTTTTTATAATTGATTATATATATTTCTTTCTGTATTGATTATTGCGCGTTGTTGTTGAGAATTGAAAATTGTATTACAGGTCTGGGTAATTGAAAAATAAAAAAAAACAAAAAAAAATTGACTTTTGGCGACGGATTAATTCCGTCGCTAAAAGTATTCCTACAATCAGTTATTTAGCGACGGAATATTCCGTCGCTAAATAAGTTTTTTAGCGACGGAATATTCCGTCGCTAAAATATTTTATCCGTCGCTAATTTGACAAAAAAGAAAATAAATTAAAATTCTAAAAATATAATTAGCGACGGAATATCCGTCGCTAATTAAAAATAAATCCGTCGGAAAAAATGACATATTTAGCGACGGATTTAAAACATTCCGTCGCTAAACTATTAGTGACGGGCTTTTATACGAGGGATTTTTAGCGACGGTGAATCCGTCGCTAATTCTTTTAGCGACGGATTTTGGGCTTTTAGCGACGGATTTTCCCGTCGCTAAAGGCCTGTTTTCTTGTAGTGAGAGTTGATGGAAGAGAAGATTATGACGCATAAACAGGGTATATTGTTGGGCCTAATCCAATTATTTCTCATCTGAATATGTCCGGCCAAGGTTATCAGGCAGCCACTCCACTAGGTGCGTCAGATCCCTTGCTATCTCAAGACACACCAGATGACGAAGTTCTTCGATAATTGAAGAAAATCCAAGCCAACATCTATATATAAAGAATACTGTCTGCCTCATATTTTCACAAGCAGGCATTGATCAAGTTACTCAGTAAGGCACATGATCCCATCCAGATTCAACTGAATCATCCACTATGGCAATGTTCTTACAGCCATCAAAATGGATTTGCCAAAGAAGGCAGAAACCAAAATGACCTGCTACACATCATTGTGCGGGCCCTTGATAAGAAAGTCCATTTGGTCCTTATTGACAATGGTTCAACCCTTAATGTTTGCCCACTTTGCACCGTCCAAACCCTCTGGATTGACCCTTTGAATTCACTCCCTCTCACCAAGGTGAGAGCTTACGACAACACAAGATGTGAGGTCGTCGGGACACTTAAGCTTCCTCTATCCATTGGTGTAGCCATGTTTGAAATAGAGTTTCGGGTGTTAAATATTCAAGCAGCTTTCGATCTCTTGCTTGGGAGATCACAAATACATACAATCGACGCGGTGCCTTCTGCCTTGCATCAAAAGGTTAACTTTGTCCTTAATAAGGCCGTCTATACTATTATGGTAAATTCTCACCTGCCTCAGATAAGACAAGTGGAAAGAGAGAAGGACTACATAATGTTCCAACAAAATTATCTAGACTTGATTCTTAGTAGGCTCAAGATAGATACTCCCAGGCACTTTTTGGAGTACGATGACGTGTGCCAACAATAGATTTTTCTCAACTTTGCTCCATACAGCAACACTCTAATATTCATAGTGATGAGGAAGTTTTATTTATTGTCCATGAAAAGGGTTAGGTCGTTACTGCCAAGGGTTTCCTAGCTTCCCTGCTTTGAAAGACAAGAAAGATTAGTTCGGGCTAAAATACAAGCCCCAGTGAAAATGAAAAATGGAAGCCCTTTGGAAGATGTATCGCCTTAGGATGGCCCGAGAGTAAGGAAATTTTGGATTCTCCAACTATGTTCGAAATTCCCATGCTGAATAGCTACTTTGTCAAGGAAGGTGAAACCAATTGTTATGGGTTTCCAAAACCAGTCTCTAGTATGGAGACCATGAGGTTGATGAATTTATGAGAGATATTATAAATTGCGACTAGGCTGAAGATGAAGAAGTCCCAAGTTTGATGATGGAACTATTTTGACATTTTAAAGTATTTTGAATTTACTTACATTTGTAATAATGATTTGGATTCCTTTTTCTCTCTCCCCCCCCCCCCCCTCTCTTATTCAATTTAATTTGAATTCCTTTTTGTCATTTGAGATTCAAGCAATTATATAATTTTATATTTCTCTCTCTTCTCAAAATGTTCCACTCAGAAACTTAATTTATATATTTGCAATTCTATTAATTCCTATATTTTGCCAAAAGTAATTCTCTATATGTTCACACACACACACACACACACACACACATATATATATATATATATATATATATATATATATATATATATATAGTTTACTCTCTCATTATATTTTTAATTATTTATTATATATCTTTGCTCTTTTCTTAGTGACTTTGAATAAAACAAACATTAACACACGGGTTATTATTGTTAGTATTGTCAATGCAATTGCAATTAGTTATGAGAGACTATTTGAATAATTTCATATACTATTTTTCATCTTCATTTGTTGCTAAAAGCTAAGATTAAATATACTCAAGTACATTTTTAACGACAAAAATTGGTTGGAGAACTCATATAAAAATGTGAAAACTACTGTTTAATTATTTTTTTTGTCACTATCAAATTTGTTATTTTTATTTGGCATACAAATACGAGGTCTCTCAATAATTACTTTGATAGTTGTTGCTCCCGTGTGCAACAAAAGTAGTTATGATGGCTCGCGAAGATTATGAAAAAGACTACCTTTACCACCCCATAGGACAAGCGGTGATTGGCATTGTCTTGCCTCAGAGAAGATTCCATCTATCACTTACGTTATTTCTCTGAGTTAAAAATCCATAATTGTTGCATTAAGTTTCTGCTATATTGGATGCCTTTCAAATTGACGAATGTCGAGACTACTTACCAGCTTGCAAATACGAGATCTCTCAATAAGTACTTTGATAGTTGTTATTTTTATTTGGCATACAAATACGAGATCTCTCAATAAGTACTTTGATAGCTGTTGCTCCCGTGTGCAACAAAACTAGTTATGATGGCTCACAAAGATTATGAAAAAGACTACCTTTACCACCCCATAGGCACTTTCTGCTATATTGGATGCCTTTCGGATTGACGAATGTCGAGACTACTTACTAGCATGCAACCACTACCTTGTTCCATGACATGATTCACAAAAAGGTAGAGGTTTATGTGTTTGATATAATAAAAGTGGAAGGATCACAACTGTATTTTGCAAAAATATTTCAAAAGATTACGGCAACATAATGTGAGACTTAACCTACAAAATCGTGTGTTTGGAGTCACATCTGATAAGCTTGTAGGATTTATGGTCTATAAACTAGGGATAGAAATGGATCGAACCAAGAATAAAGCCATGGTAGAAATGCCACCCCCTATAGTGAGAAAGAAGTCCGAGGTTTCTTGGGATGGATCCAATACATTAGGCATCTCATATCCTAGTTGACGATGAGCTATGAGCTGATGTTTAAGTCGTTGCGAAAAGATTTGACCAAAGGGTGGGACCCATAGTGTGAAGAGAAATTTGACAAGATTAAGGAATACTTAACTAATCTGCCGGTCCTAGCCCATCTGGTGATAGGAAATCCTTTATTTCTAGACAATTGCTAGAGCCATGCTGGCCCAATACTTGAAGAATTCATTGACAAGGACGTATCGACGAAAAATAAATTGCTTGTGTTGAATGGGTAAGAGAAGGCCGGATTCCTAAGGGCCATCTATTATGTTAGCATATATCCCGGTAAGGAAAAATATTCGGCCCTAGAAAAGACACATGTGTCGCTAGTGTACGGCATAGAAGTTACGACATTATCTTATGGCGTACCTTATCAAGTTGCTAGTTAGAATGGACCCAATTAAGTATATGTTCGAGAAGCCTGTCCTGTACAATCACACCGCTAAGCAGCTCTTGTTACTTTTCCAGTTTGTCATCACTTATGTCACCCAGAAGTCTATCAAGGGAAAGGCAATGGCGGACATGCTATCAGATTGTCCTATTAAAGACACTAATGACTGTGATGCCAAGTTTCCAGATGAAACAAGCCCACCGTACCCATTTGGAGAAGATCACAAATAAGTTCAAGGACATAGAATTGCAATACCTCTACCAGTTTGAAAATAATTTCATAGATGCATTAGCAATACTAGCTTTGATGATGGAAATATCTAGAGGGCAAGAGGTAGAATCTTTTGTCATTCCAAAGTGGGACTGGTCGGCTTACTATTTCATGATAGCACCAATAAGTGAAGATGAAGCCGATGACTTGTAGACGTACAAAATTTGGTTTGAGATGGGAAGTAACCTAATGAAGCATCCCATAAATATCGCATAGCATTGTGAAAATGGGCCACACAATTTATTATGTGTGACCAAAGCATATACAAGCAACATTATGGTGATGAAAATGTGTTGTGTGTTACTGAGAAAGAAGGTCATGAAATCACGGAAAGTATATATGGGGAGAATATAGAACATATATGGATGACCAGATGCAAGGGTTTTTTTTGTACTGGAGTAGTATGAAGCTAAATTGTGTGGATCATATGTAGAATGCCACAAATGTCAGATATGCTAACTTGCAATACCTTCCCCCTTTGGAGTCTTACAACATGACATCATCTTGACCTTGTTCGGTATAGAAGATAGATATAATTGGAAAAATCATCAAAAAAAATCATCAAACCAGAGTTTATACTTCTTGCCATTGACTATTTCATGAAGTGTGTGGAAGTTGCCTCTTATACTGTGTTGACTGCCAAGAAAGTGCCCCAATTCATCAAAACCAACATTATATGCTGCTACATCGTTCTTCATGAGTTAATCCCCGATAACGACTTGCACTTTAAAAGAGAGTTGACAGATTTAGTAGAAGAATATGGCATCATTAGACACATATCCTCCCCTTATTACCTGTAACTAATGGGGCTATCGAAGCTGTCAATAAGAATATCAAGAAAATTATGAGCAGAATGATGTTTTCCTTTGCCCTCTGGGGCTATAGGACATTTGTGTGAACATCTACAGGGAGAGGGGCTATGCCCTGCTCTTTGGTATAGGGTAGAAGCAGTTTTACTAGTAGAATTGGCAGTAACTTCTCTTTGAGTTCTCCTAAAAAAATAGATGGTTAAAGATATAGGTTCAACTTGGGTGGGCATGATAGGCCCAGCTCAGCCAAGCCCACTTACTGGCCAATAATATGTGTCCACGCCAAGCCCATCAAAATTTTGGTGGACATGAGCTGGACACAGGCTATCCACAGGTTGTCCATGATTATATATTATTTTTTTTGAAAATATAATTTTGAAACATATCATTGACCATCCAACTCTAAAATTTATTCATAATAATTTAAAAAAATACATTAAAATTTTCAAAATGAACTTAAATATAAGTATGGAAATAAATATTTGGGACAAAATGAGAGAGAAAAAGACAGGAATCTCTAATCCTATGATTTAAAAAAAAAAGTAGGAAAACTAAGTCTTCAAAGATATCTAAACATGAACGAAAAGTGGGAACAGTCGCTCAACCTGGTTCAGAAAAATAAAACAAGAATATGAGCATGCCTTTGGCTTTGAGGCTTTGGCTTTGTCAAAGTGGGGGCTGAGAGTTCAAAAAGTACAAAGCAGAAATTGTATTCTATTAGCTTAAGAGTTTGACGGTCGAGATTGCATAGACTTGTGTGATCCATGGTTTTTAATGACTAAAGGAAACAAAATAAATATATTGTAACATGAATATATATATATATATATATATATACACACACACACACACACACATTGTAATTTATATTATATAATAGTTAAACAGGCTAATTTTTCCACGGGCTGGACGGGCTTGTAGAAACCTTTGCCCATGTCCAGCCCATATTTTTTACAGGTTCAAAATTTTGAACCCACGTCCACCATGGTCACTACAAAAGTAAGTCCATGCTCATATTTTTGTGGGTTGCCCGGCCCAAGTTGCACCCCTAGCTGAAGAGGATTGGGTGGTCTGTAACCGTAAGAGGAATTGGCACTTGTGGAGGAAAAGCTATTAAAAGCTCTTTACCACACCCAGGGTTACCAACATGAAATTGCCTGATCATTCAATAAAAGGGTAAAAGAGCGTGGTTTGAAAGAAGTAGATTTGGTTTTAAAAGAAAATATTGGTAAAAATTGGAAGCCTCGAGGAGAGTTCGAGCCGCATTGATCAGGACCCAATATGATCAAACAAATTATGAGAGAATGAGCAGTCTATTTAGTTGGTTTAAATGGGATTGAGCTGTCATAACTTGTTGATTTGGACTGGTTAAAGAAATATCGTGCTTAAAGTGAAGATTGCACTGGATTACGAATGATGGGATCCTCTTTAAAAACATTGCACAATATTCATATTTTGATGTAGCACTTTTAATGGAGGTACGTAGGCAACTTGTAAAGATATCTCAGGCGCGGTTAAAAAGTTTAAGATAATGCTTTCATTCCACTTGATTACATTCTAAGTAGAAAAATAAGAAATAGCTCGCTAGGCTGAAAATCCTGGAAGGGGGCCTGGGAAAAAGTGAGGACACAAAGGCCAAAGTAATGGATTACATTCTAAGTCATATCGATAATTAGGATCGAATCCATCTTCTTCTATGCTATCAAAGCCCCCTCTTTTTGCCAATGGAAGAAGGCCATGTGTCCCCTATAAAATAGTAAAGCTGTAACGCCCCCGAAAATCCGGAGCTGCGCCGCCCCGAACTCCCGGGTCGTTAACTTACCGAATCACATCAAACCTGTCAGATCTGTTCACTAACACATACTTTAAAACATCTAATCCGATACTATCTCAGCATTTTTCAAATGCAAGCTTACAAGGCTGCTCAAATTCAAACTGTTAAAATCTAAGTTCTTTACAACTCGAGTCCTTATGAATGAATCGACAGTACCGACCCGCGCAGGGGCCTCATTACCTAGTAGTGACGGGCTCACCGGAACCTTACGCAGACTCTAGCCCATTCCTGAACCTGCTACTGCTTATCATTACCTGCAGAAGGGAGTCAAACGTAGGGTGAGCTTTTGAGAGCTCAGTAAGGTCGCACAAGGACTACCAACAGGATTACAAAACAATTCCAAATAATCCAATGGACGAAAATTTCAAGAATACTTCAGATGGTCAAAAACTTAATGACTTCCAAAGGATCAAAAACTCATCAGAAATAGATACCAAAATAAACCAGAACAAACACGACGGATTCCAAAATAATCAATAATAGATCATTCCTAGAGTCATCATTTTCCTAAATACAATGAAGATTTTCCAAAGGATTTCAACAGAAGCACAAATCATTTCAGCTAATCCTTTTAGACATTTTCGTAACGGTCACGGCAGTATACAGAGCAGATAAAATAAAAAATCAACGTTGATCCTGGGCGGTCGCGATGCCATTCCGGCAAAGCACAGAAGTGTACACATGCATGATGTACTAAAATACTAGTCCACTTGGGTACTAGCCTGCTTTTCCTGCAGGATTCAGACCAGCCTTATTACGCCCTCCCACAGAACAGAAACCCAGGTCAAAATAAAAAATCAATAATATCAGGGAGCCTTAACATAAGCTCAATCACCGAAATCAATTCGGATTCCAATAACAATAATCATACTGACATAAGTCAACATTCAGAATTTTCAGAAAAAATCAGAATTTCCAGAAGAAAAATCACAGATAAACAACAAAGCGATTACGAATAATTATCAAGTTTTAAGCACAACAATCTGGAAGAACGGATACAGACAATTGTCACATCTGCTCAGCACATAATAACAGGCGAGCATCACAAGATTTCCAAATAATCAATTCAGCTTCAATGTTTGGGTTTTCTGGACAAGAACATGCTGATAGCATACCAAATTCAGAGTTCGGCATTAGCCATAAGTAAATCAAATGAGTACTTGCGAGTACGAGTTATCAAAATAAGGGTTCGGACGAAAGTCTTTCCTCAGGGTTCAGATAGAATCCCTTACCTGGATCCGCAGCTAAATTATCCTAACCGGAAGTCTTTAACTTTAACCTAAACGGAATAATCGAACCATTAGAATACAACCTACAGAGCAAAAGTATAACTTCATACGAACTCACACATGCTCCCAAAATGAACCTCCCCTCCTGGGTATGTAAAATTACCGAAATGCCCCTAGGGTGTAAAATTACCAAAATGCCCCTCTCGGACTTAAATCACCCAAACGGTCTACCCATAAGTAAAATCACTAAAATAAACTTTTCATATGTAAATTTATGTGAAAATACCTTTCTTAGGTCAAATTACCAAAATACCCCTCCGGGGTGGTAATTTACCAAAACACCCCCGTTACACTTTAATCATCAAAATGACTTTTTCATAAGCAAAGTCACTAAAATAAGCTTACTGTATGTAAATTTACTTCAAAATACCTCTTATAGCTAAAATTACCAAAATACCCCTGGGAGTTTCGGCACCAGAAAATATCTCAAAATACTATTTTAAGCATCCTGATGTTATTTCTGGCCTAAAAAGTATTTTAAAAAATTTTCACCCGAAAATCCCGAACTGGTGTCCGGACCTAGCGCCAAAAGGCCAGTTTTGCGAAAAATATCTATCGGCCTTAGAATGGCACAAAATTTTAGAATATAAATCATATCAGTAAGATAAGATTTTCCTAAAATTTTCAAATGAAAACAGCTTGGTTTGCAATGCTAAATAATTCGATAAAGTTCTTTAATCGGTGCTCTAATTTAGCACTCTTTGCGGACTCCAAAAATTCTCAACATTTTCCAGAGCGTACATCTTGTGAAAATATTGGGGGTTACTGTTTTGGACTTTATCTAAATTTGGCCCTAACTATTTATTAAAATTCATTGAAAACCTATTTTAATTAAATGTCCATCTTTAGTGACAATTACACTTACTATTCACATTTCCCACACACACAATTACACCTTCACCCGCACGCACTTGTCTTCTTCCTCAATTCTCTTCACGGCTGAGACCTTTTCTTCACCCAACTCACGTACCAACTCCGAAATTCCTAAACACACACACATTACACCCTAAAATACATATGTATACCACTTAATCCACACACATGTTTACCCAGAATCCACATATTCACACACCAACGCACACACTATATGCACAGCCGCATACACACACTGCACCCACAAAACACACACTAAACCCCTCGGGAATTCACTGAAAAAAGCACTCAATACACCTAATTTTCTCATAAACACGCTAAAACCACAACTATGCTCACAATCACTCCACATAACCTGAAAACAAACCTAAATATACACTGAAACACACCCCTGCAACCCACGCGCACACAGTCCCATGGTTACAAACTGAAAACACAGACCAACAACTATTGGCTACCCTTACCCCCAACCTCTAAACACCCTTAATTCCACACTCTTATACCATCAAACCAACCTACAACCCCAGCATCTCAGACACACCCACACTCATAATTCTAACACGCTAAACTTCACACAGTGAAATCACAAGCTATGGAGAAGTTTACCTTGAAGAGATTTCCCCAATCTCACTCTGTGATCATTCCTTGAGCTTTTGTTCTTCGTGCCCTGTTTTCTCTTCTCTGTTTCTATTTCTTGTTTTGGTCTGCTTTTTATTCTCTTCTTTTTCTTTCTTCCTTTCTTTTACCCGAAGTCATTATCTACCCAATATTTAAACAATTTGTTTAGCTTAGTCATCAACCAAGCAAGAGGTGTCAAAACTCTAAAAACATGGTTTCTACATTATTTTCATAAAATTACACAAATACCCCCCAAAGTGTTCCAAAATTACGAAAATGCCCCCAAAATTTTTAAAATTACGTTTTTACCCCAAAATTCTTTTAAGCTTCTAATACCCGAGTATTGCTCAAAATTAGTGCCCATTTATTTTTTGGGGCACCGATGGGTATTTTAATCGGCTCCCGAAGTTCGGGATATTACAAAAGTCGAATTTCCTTTTGTCATTCCCTCTAAAAGTCAATTGTTCGAACACTGAAACCCTCTCTTCTTGAACTTCTTTCCCTTCGGCCAATTCATCCCTAGCCATCTTGACCTTTGCTCTTTTACCCCCTCGCTAGTCAAACATACCTTTGAGATAGGCATTTGTCCCATCCTCTAGCTCGTTCTCAACTTTGACATCAACTTGGCCCCTTTGGTGGTCACTCTTAATGGCAAGCGGCATTTCGGATGGATCACTCCGATGTTTAGGTTCATCAGAAGTTAGCTTCCTGATTGGGTTTCTGTTAATGTCAAATTTTGTCCTCAAATATCCTGGAGCCTATCTAAGACTTGCAGACCCAAGATGACCTTGGTTTCCCCTTCCGCATGAGGGCGATTGAAATGATAAATGATAAATGATATTTTTAGGGGTCCTATAGGGATCATACAATTTCAATCCTAAACCTTGATGCATGCGTGCCTGCTCTTTGGCTTTTTCAAGAGACTCAGTTTCCTTATTGCCAGGAAAATCTCAATGTAACTCAACCCACAATCTACTCTTGGTAGCAAGGACAATCTCTAGGACAAGAACCAACCAATCGATGCAAGCGTCCAACAAAAGAGGTGGATTATGTGCTACGTCATTACGGTCCACTCCAACATCAATAAAATTGTGACGACCCAAGTTGATGATAATTATAATTCGATATCATCTGCACTGAAAACGTGGGGGGAGGGGGTGGGGAGTGAGCTGGGTAGCCTAGTAAGTGGAATTATATAGCCCCACAAGATCAGAATCAAACACACTAAACAATTCAGGGTCCAGATTTTAATAGTCAAACAATCAACGTGTTCGTGGCTTAGTACCCTGAAAAATTAGTAAACCAATTCCATATCCATTTTGTATATCAAACATAGCACTTTAACATATTTATTTTGGTATCCTCAAAGGGATTCACGAAAGCTCAATCATATCATAATTTAACATATCATACACATAGACAAATCACTGGAGCACTGCCATTTGTCAAAAGTACTTAAGCTAGGTCACACAAGCGTATTTCAAAAACTAGATTTTACCAAAACAAGCATTTGAGCAAGATTTTGGAACAATAGTGTCTAGGAGTACAATGAACATTAAGAAATAACCACATGGTATAAAAGAATAGTTATATGGAATTCCCCTTACCATGAAGAAACCACTTAAACAATTCCCCCAAATTAGTGCCTATCATCCTTCTTTCATAATCATGGCTAAACTTATTCTCTCACTCCCTGTCTATCGATGAAAGTAAAAAATAAATAAATAATTTGAAAAGAGATCAATGGGCAATTTATGGAAATATCTAAGAAGCACGAGGTGGAAGAAAACACGAAGTGACGAAACAAGGTTGTACAACCTAACAAGCATGACAAGGCTAAGGAAAGCACGACGAGGATCAAAGCACAATGTGTCGCGATACTAAGGTGACACGTTACAACCACGATAATGGTAGGTAGCACAAGTGTCAATCAGAGAAGTAATCATCTCCTCAACAAGCACGAGGTGTCCTGATGGCATGACAATGCCAACCCTAATTTTCACTAGAAGTCATCATCATTTTTCTTTCACCCAACCAGTAATTCTTTTGAACCTCTAAACTTACCAGGCATTACCTGAACGATGACGTTATGGTGGGTCTCCCACTTGTGGGAAGTAATTTGGATCATGGCATGGGTAAGTTCCCGCATAAAGAAATTGTTATAAGACACTTGGACAATCTGCTCATAATCAAACTGGCGAAGAATTCATCAAGTAATGTAGAAAGATGAGAAGCACAGGCTGACGAGACAGACACAATGGTATAGGGGGTCTGCAAGATATATCCATGGGTTATCCACCAATTGCAATATTAGCGAATGTCTTTAAACTCCTTAACACAAAAGAACCAAGTCTAAACATCAAGTCCTACATGACCCTTAAACAACAAAGGACGAGATCTAAAGGAGTGGGGAAGATACCTCACCCTACTAGGCTCAACAATAAGGCGCATGTGATCTAAGAGCCATATATAGAGGAGCAAGGGGATACATTGAAAGTCAGCACAAGGGTCTTGGTGCACCTCGGCAATTACATTAAAAGTCTTAACAATAACCGCTTAAGCCAAGGCTTTTACCTTAAGAGACACCTGAGATAGGATGTCCGCCAATCTCGCATCTGCTACGCATTGTATGCATCATTAAGATACTTGGTAGTAAGGCATAAGGCCAAAGCCACCACTTTACTGTTTTCGTATCTCTTATCATGTTCATTCGGTTTATCTGAGAAGTATTCGATGATTGAGAAGAGATGAATGTAATTACCTCAGATATATGACCTAGCATGCTCCATGGTGACTTCAAGAAGACGCATGGGTGATTTGTGATATCTATCTTTTATAGTGGGCACATGTCATTGAGTGGGAGGATCCATCAAAGCCGAGATTTCTTTGTATCTTGGGCAAAGTTCGTCAAGGCTAAATCAAAAGACATGATCGATAAAGGGCCGGAATCGGATCTCAAAAGCTGGTAGATAATCTCCATTTTTTGCCATTGGAATTTGTCTATGAAAATTGCCCCTTAAAGACTAGTATTGATAATAGAGTACGACCTTGATATCAAGAGAAGAAAAACCTTAAACAATATAGGGTTTAAAACTAAGAATTTTTCTATGAAAATGTTTGATAAAAAGGTGTAAAAAGGGCTAACGTGGCCAACTTTGGTGATTTTTGGCTTTAAACCGGCCGTTAATAATTTGCAAAGTAAGCACCCTCTCTCTGATCAACTGGCTGGTTCTCCCTTTTTAGCAAATTTTTGGCGTAGTCTTTTTTTTTTGTCAATCCCAGTTCTCGTTCTCAAGCAACCCATATAACATCCTTCCTATACCCCCATTCTGGTGCTCTGTGTGTGCGTGTACATATATATTACAGGAAAGAACAAAAAGAAAGGGCATTTACCATGAAAGTCACCGCTTTACTAAAGCTTTCAATAACAATGTAGAGTGAATCATGAGACTACACTAGGACCCTCCTATCCTCTACCTTTCAATATCTTCTTGTACGACTCTAGATCTGTCGAGCTGGCAGTGTCTTCGGCATCAAAATCAGAGTCATCTTCTTCGACTACTCAAACATCATCATCTGAGTCAGTAGAAGAAGCCCCTAAGCTGTGATCTTTGATTTGAATTCCTCCAGGTGGTCTCTTCAGGGAATGGATGGGTAGCTTCTCATATTCATTCCGGGACACCAAGACTGGAGCTATTTACTTGTTCGTGCTCAGAGTGTCTGCACTCCTCCGTGGCTCAAAGGAAAGTCTAAGGACAGAGCAGGGGAAGCAGGTTTGCTAGTGCCCCATGACTTGACTCTACCACCTTTCTAAATTGTAGATCTTTCACCCACTTATATGGGAGATTCGTTGTCTGTTCGACCGACGGATGCTCCGTGTAGACGAATCTCCGATCCTTTGCCAGAAGTCGGCGTAGATACCTTAGTCATCCCTTCTGTGATATCCCGACGTATGAGCTAAGTGGTAAGTTTAGCAACCTCTCCTTCAGGCTATGAATCATTTTGTAGGCGCCTCTTCTTGCCTGAAACCTGCGAACCATTGGTTAATGCTGGCATGAAGGGAAAGAGGACCACAAAGAAGAGAGGAAAAATATCACTGTCTTTGCTCATGCTATTTCCTTAAGCCTGAAGACTTTTGCATCGTGACCTGGCCTAGGGATCTGCATTGACCTGGGAACTCCATCCAGCCGCGCTGTAGTTACAGTCCAAGGTGGAAACCGAGTGCTTCCCTAGTAGTGTTGGGTGTATCGTAGAAAGACAGAAAGCTACACAATATCTTGAAACATTCTGTTTTCAGTGACTTAAGATTAACAATACAGAGTACATAATTTAAATAAGCTTATCAAGAAGCAACTAGTAGAGACCCTTACAAATCTCAAAGTACTGACCTAAATGCTAGACTTAAATGTGTTTATATTCCCACTACAAGAACACTAAACAGAGTACTCTGCCATTTATTGAACAAGTTTAATAGTCAACATTCTCCCTCCTTAAACTTGTATCTTCTAGTGTCAGGACCCCAAGCTTCTTCTGTAGATAATAAAACATATCAGCTTTTAGAGGCTTTGTAAATATATCAGCAACTTGCTCATGTGTCTTCACATGAACCAGCTCAACTTCTTGCTCCTTCACATGCTCTCTTATGAAATGAAAATGGGTATCAATGTGCTTCGATCGTTCATGATGAACTGGATTCTTGGCTAATGCAATAGCTGACTTGTTGTCTATATAAATCTTAGTAGCATCTTCTTGCTTCTGTTGCAATTCTTCAAGCAATTTCCTCAACCAAATCGCATGGCAAACACATGAAGCAGCTGTAACATATTCTGCTTCACAGGTTGAAAGTGCAACAATAGGTTGCTTCTTAGAAGACCAAGTAAATGTTGTTTCTCCAAGATAGAACACAAAACCAGTAGTACTCTTCCGATCATCACAACTTCCAGCCCAATCACTATCACTGTAACCTGCAAGTTCAAGATTTTATGAAGATGGATAAAACAAACCATAACTGGAAGCTCCTTTAACATATTTCAGAATTCTCTTGGCTGCTTGCAAGTGAGAAGTTCTTGGATTCTTCATACATCTACTAACCAAACCAACACCAAATAGAAGGTCAGGTCTGGTGCATGTTAAATAACGTAAGCACCCAACAAAACTCTTGTAATAAGTTGGATTCACCAGTTTTCCTGCTCCTTCTTTTGTCGGTTTAGTGCCACACTCAACTGGAATATCAACCAGTTGACAATTCTCTATAGCAAACTTTTTCAAAATCTCTGCTGCATATTTTGATTGTGAGATGAATATCCCGTTGCTGCCTTGCTTCACCTCAATTCCTAGAAAATAAGCCACGAGTCCCATGTCTGTCATATCAAACTCCTTCACCATTGATTGCTTAAACTCATCAATCATGGAAGGATTATTGCCTGTAAATATCAAATCATCTACATAAAGGCAAACAAACAATACATCTCCTTGGGAGTTGTTTTTCACATACAAAGCATGCTCATATGGACACATTGAAAAACCATTCTCAACGAAATATGCATCAATTCTGGAATTCCATGCTCATGGTGCTTGCTTAAGCCCGTAGAGAGCCTTGTTCAGCTTACATACTTTTTGTTCTTGTCCTTCAACAATGAATCTAGGTGGCTGCTCAATGTATACTTCTTCTTCAAGATATCCATTCAAAAACGCTGACTTTACATCCATCTGAAACAACTTCCACATCTTTTGAGCTGCTAATGAGATTAAAAACCTCACAGTTTCAAGCCTAGCAACTGGCGCAAACACTTCTTCATAATCTATTCCATATTACTGCTTATAGCCTTTTACCACCAACCTGGCCTTGTGCTTTTCTACCTCTCCTTGTGCTTTTCTACCTCTCCTTGTGCATTTCTTTTTGTTTTAAACACCCATTTGACACCAATTGCTTTGTGTCCCTTAGGAAGTGTAGTGAGCTTCCAAGTCTTATTTCTGTCAATAGCATTCATTTCATCCTCCATAGCTTTTCTCCACTTAGCTTCTTGAGAAGCTTCTTCAAATGTCAATGGATCACAACCTGTAAAAAGACATAGCATGCTAAAATCATCAAAATCAATTCTTTGTGTAGCATTGTATATCTCTTGAATGTTCCTTGTCTTTCTTTACGCTGGACTCTTAGAGCCATTAAGAGATGGCAAAATTTCAACTTGCGGTAGTGGTGATGCTAGCACATTCTGCTCATTGCCTTCATTTTTCTGCTCTTGTTCTTCTTCTAAAATGAGTTGTTGCTTCTGTCCTTCATCATTCCAATTCCAAAGTTGTTCTTCATCAAACTGAACATCTCTTGACATCACCACTTTCTTAGTGATAGGATTATACAACTTATACCCACAAGAATTCTCTCCATATCCTAGCAGTATGCACTTCTGACTTTTGTCTTCAAGCTTAGTCCTCCTTTCTTCTTGTATTTTGGCATATGCAACACTTCCAAAAATTCGCAAAAGATCAACTTTTGGCTTGCGTAAACTCCATGCTTCCTCAGGTGTTACATTGCGAAGACGCTTTGTAAGAAACCTGTTCAATAAATAGACAGCACAGGCAACGACATCTCCCTAGAATTCCTTAGGACATTTCCTTTCTTTCAATATACATCTAACCATATTAAGAATAGTTTTGTTCTTCCTCTCAGATACCCCATTCTGCTGTGGTGTTTGAGGCATGGTAAATTGATGCACAATCCCATTTTTTTTGCAAAACATATCAAATTCATGTGAGGTATACTCCCCACCTCTATCAGTTCTAATACACTTCAAATGACAGCCACTTTGCTTCTCAACTAAAATTTTAAACTCTTTAAATCTACTCAAAACTTCTTTCTTTTCTTTCAGCAGATAAACCCATGTTTTGCCGCTATAATCATCTGTAAAGGTGAGGAAATACCTGTTACCACCAATTGATGTGGGCGTTATGGGACCACACACATCTGAGTGCACTAAATCAAGATGCTGAACTACTTTTGCTGATCTTCCTCCTTTTGGAAAAGGCTTCCTATGATGCTTTCCGAATACACAAACTTCACACAAATTGCTTGGACGATCAATCTTTGGCAATCCAATAACCATGTTGTTCTTTGCCAACAACTCCAAAGCTCCAAAGTTTAGGTGTCCATATCGAAGATGCCAAAGAGTAGACTCATCACCAACAATTGCTTTAAAGCAATTTGATTGATCAATATTCAAATTTAATGGAAACATTCTATTCTTGGCCATTTTCACACAAGCAATCAACACATTATTGTTATCATAGACGCAAAGAGACATGTGCTTCATTTGAACTGTAAAGCCCTTTTCAAGAAGATAACCCAAACTCAAGATATTATTTTTCATGTCTGGAACGTAATACACATCAGAAATATAACTTTGATCACCATTCTTGAGTTCAAGAAGAATTTTACCTCTGTCTTTAACAGGTCTTTGCGATAAATCACCAAAAGTGATGTTACCACTGTGTCTTTCATCAAGCTCAACAAAAAATTCCTGTGTTCCGCACATATGATTTGATTCACCTGTATCAAGATACCAAGTGCTAGAATTGAAGGATTCAAAGTTTCCACAAGCTAACAACAAAGCAGGCCCTTCATCAACATCTTTCTCAACAAAGTTCACCTTCTTGTCTTCTCCATTTCGTTTCATTTGATGGACAACTGAGATTACTTTTGTAAAGTAATCAGAGATTGATTCTGTGGTTTCCTTGATAAGCTTTTCAAATTCTGCTCTCAAAGACTGCACTCGTACCTTTTTCACTTTATCAACACCGCTGTAGTATTTCTTAAGAATCTCCCATGCCTCTTTTGAAGTATTTGCTGGAGCCACCATCTCTAATCCAGCTTCATCAAGCCCTTGATGAATTGTAACCAAGGCTTTGCTATCTCTCTTTCTAGATTCTTTGAGTGTCTTCTTTTCTGCATTGCTCAAGATTGCTTCTGCCTCTGCCGATTCCGGTTTAGCAAACCCATCTTCAATCAGTTCCCATAAATCCAAAGAGCCCAAAATAGCTTTTGGTTGTATGCACCACAGGTCATAATTTTATTTTGTAAGGCGGGGAACTTGGGTTTGAGGCTGGTTGTTACTGTTGTTGTTGCTAGTTGAAGCCATCACTTAACCAGCTCTGATACCAAAACTGTTGGGTGTATTGTAGAAAGACAGAGAGCTACACAATATCTTGAAACACTCTGTTTTCAGTGGCTTAAGATTAACAATACAGAGTACATGATTTATATAAGCTTATCAAGAAGCATCTAGTAGAGACCCTTACAAATCTCAAAGTACTGACCTAAATGCTAGACTTAAATTTGTTTATATTCCCACTACAAGAACACTAAAGAGAGTACTCTGCCATTTATTGAACAAGTTTAAGACTAAATAGAGGAAAAAGATCACTGTCTTTGCTCATGCTATTTCCTTAAGCCTGAAGACTTTTGCATCGCGACCTGGCCTAGGGATCTGCATCGACCTGGGAACTCCATCCAGCCGCGCTGTAGTTATAGTCCAAGGGGGAAACCAAGTGCTTCCCGAGTAGTCCTCTACCTCATAATCCTCAACATCCTTACTCTTTGCCTCCGCACTCGGCGACGTCTCACCCACTCCATATGGGGTGGGGGACCAAGTTAACTCGTTGCTGATTTTTGGCTTTAAACCGACCTTTAATAGTTTGCAAAATAATTACCCTTTGATCAATCGGCCGATTCTCCTTTTAAAGCAAATTTTGGCATAGTCCTATTATGTTTTTGGCCAATCCCTGTTCCTATTCTCAAGAAACCCATACAACATCCTTTCTACACTTCTATACTCCTTCTGTGCTCTGTGTGTGCATGTACATATATGCATATTAAATGAAAGAACAAAAAGAAAGCACTTTTACATCAAGTCTCAGCTTTGCTAAAAGTTTGGGATAACAAGTTAGAATGAATCCCGAGACTAGTCTAGGACCCTTCTACCCTCCCCCTTAATCTCTTGTTGTACGACTCTAGATCTGTCGAGGTGGAGGTGTCTTCAGCGTCGGGATCGAAGTCATCTTCCTCGACTAGCCAAGCATCATCATCCGAGTTAGTAGAACAAGCCCCCCGAGCTATGCTCTCGAATCTGGATTCCTCCCGGTCATCAAGGAGGTGTTGATTCGCTCTTCTTCTTGTAGGAGTGTATAGTTGGTTTCTACTTTTCCTTCTACGACACCAAGACTAGAGTTTTTTACTCATCCGTGCTCAGAGAGTCCGCACTCCTCCATGGCTCCAAAGAAACTCTAGGGACAGACGGGGGAGTAAGTCTTTTAGTGCCTTATGTCATGACCCTGCCACCTTTCTAAATGGTATATCCTCCACCAACTTGTACAGGAGATTCACTGTCTGTTCGATCGGAACACTCTGTATTGACGAGTCTCTGGTCCTCTGCCCGAACACGGCATAGATACCCCAACCCTCTAGGCGATATCCCAGCTCACGAGCTGAGTGGTCAGTTTGGCGACCTCTGCTTCAGACTGTGCATCGTTTTTTAGGCGGCCCTCAACTTCTTTCCCTGAACCTACAATGAACCATGGGTTAATGTCGGCATAAAGGAAAAGAAGACTACAAAGAAGAGAGTACAAAAATCGCTGTCTTTGCTCGGGCTATTTCTTTGAGCCTGAACACCTTCACGTCATGACCCGACTTAGGGATCGGGACCAACCCGAAACTCCATCCGATAGCGCCATAGTCACTGTCCAAGGGGAAAACCGGGTGTTGCCCTTGTAGTCCTCTGCCTTATCTTCCTCCACATCCTCACTCTCTACCTGTTCACCCCAGCCATGTCTCACCCACTCCATAAGGGGTTGGGTGGGGTGAGGGGTGTAGGTCCTCCTAAAAAAAATCTCATGAGACCTGGGATCGTTCGACCACCTACGACAATTCATCAGTATGCCCCTCAGCAAGTCTCAACTCAATCTTGATCCAAAGACCCTGGCCTTTACTTCTCCATAGATGAGGTGATAGGATACAAGGCTCTAGTCCGTAATGGTGCTGTGGTAGCACCACTCGCCTAGATTGAAATTCTTCACGGAAGAGTCCTACAAGTACCACCTGCCCCCTTGTAAGCCATAACTTGTCAGCATAGAGTGCCAGATCCCTCACTTTGTGTGCAAGCCCTAGGTCAATAAAATGAACAAAAGGAACGTTAGATATAATCAATATAGGAAAACAAGAAGACGAAGATGCAAGAGTAATGCCGATCATTGAGTGTGGTTGTTCATGCACCTGCCATAGACCTCCACAAGCAAGCAAGTACGCTCGACGTTAATGTTCCACCATCATGTTGCCTAATCCAAAGCCTCAGCCCTCTCATCTAAAGCAAGCAGGCGCAAGTGCAAGAACTCTTACACTGAAATTTGTAGAATGGCAGAAAACAGTAAAGGGTAATGAGACTAAGAAAAGCTTTAAGTAAACAGAGGCAAAAGCATACAACTAGGGTGTACCTCCCAAATGCCATTGTATCCCATAAAGCTGGAAGCTCACAAGCGTGACACAGAACCCATGGAATGATGGAGGTGTTCCAGCACTAGCGTCACAAGTATACTTGTCGATCCGCCCAATATTTTCTAGTGCACGTAGGCACCACAACTGAACTTATTCATTCCCATTGGTGAAGAGGATCTCCCCAAGCATGCATAGGAGAAACTAAGACATACTGATCTGCTATCTCCTCTCCAACACCCTCCAAAATCGTACCCTTGTACTGTGCCTAGAGGGTAACAAGCAAAATCAAACCGCCTTTCTTAAAGACCGGCATAAGCCCTAATAACCTCTGCACTTAGAGACCATGGTCTCTACCAACTCATTATCCCACGGTATCTGCAGACCTCTCACCTAGATGTCGATGATGTTTGCAAAGTCATAAAGGGTAAGAGTGACTTTCCTAAATGACAAATGAAAAGTGTTGGTCAAATCCCACCAATGCTCAGCCAAACTTATAAGAAGCCGTTTGTTCAGAGTAAAATAAGTGGAACACGTCCAAAAGCACAGAAAAACTCATGGCTGCAACCTTTGCCTTCACCGCCTCAGGCATCTTTATCCATTAATGACGCACGAAGTTTGGAGACTCCCTAAGCCTAATGTGTCTGGGGAGGGGCTGCAAAGAAAAAAAGGATTTCAAATATAACCAACTGATTTATGCATGTGAATTTTGAAGGCATAGATGAACAGTGCATGCATGGGTTTAACCCTAAGTTAGTGGTCATGATTAGTGTGTTCATACCTTGAATTTGTTGTGCCTAGAACAATGTGTTGCACATCAAGACAAAATTTAAGCCTAGAGGTACAAATTGAACAATATGGTTATAAACAAAAGTTGCTCAGGTGAGTGATCTCGTCAGACACCAACAACGTCTGGTCATCCATATAGGTAGTCAGCTGGGATCCTAATACTCTTCTAATTTGAGAGCCACCTTCTTGTACCCTCTTTGTCCTGCGAGGTTCCATAGCTGACTCGAGTTTTGGTAGGTAGATCGTTTCAATAGAAGGGCTACAAAACCTAAATTTTATACTTGGGGGATGGGAGTAGGCCGATTTGATGTGGATTAGGGGTCCTAAGGTTGCCTTTTCATTTAAAGGAGAGAAACAGTCTATTAAATGTGCCAGTGAAAACCGATCGGTACATAGAGTAAATCGGCTAGTAAATTTTTCTAAAAAGAAAAGAAGAGCGAGTTTGATTGTTAATCTTCGACATCTTTTCTTGGGTCTACAAAAGGAGTCAATCTATCGTGCTCGATGTCACACGTGACCAGCTGCCAGTTACAATAATTGGTTCAATTTTTGTGGCTCGTTTTCTATTTACCTTGACTCTAGAAAGAAGTAGACCTATCATTTTTCCCGTCGCTCGTCGACTAACTACCCTCATGATTGGGTTGCTCCAACTTCGATTGACCTCTTCCTAGATTGTATCTAAGCAACTAGCCACTATCATGCGTTGTCAGATTTGACTCTCAAATTTGAGTCTTTCATAACTAGACGACCATCCAAATTGATATGGTAGCTCCGACATCTAGATACACTTCATTCTTTTTTCTTACACCTGACGACCATCCAAATTGATTTGACGTCTCTGGCACCAGGCAAAGTTGTTTGTAGTATGTCTAGACAACCACTCAAATCTATTTGGTGGCTCCAACATCTAGATATACTTCCTTTTCAGTACTCTTAGATGACCTTCCAAATTGATTTGGTGGCTCCGGTATCTAAGAGTGCGCACTTTGTTTGGCGACCATGTAAATTAATTTGGTTGGTCCACACCAAGAAAACTTGCTTCCAATTTGTCTAGTTGACCACTTAAATCAATTTGGTGGTTTCGACATCTAGATATACCTTTTTTAGTACTCATAGATGACCATCCAAATCAATTTAATGGCTTTGGCATCTAGGAGTGCACACTTTGTTAGATGACCATCCAAATCAATTTGGTGGCTCCGGCACCAAGTTGTTTCTAGTGTCTCTGGATGACAATCCAAACTGATTTGGTGGCTCTGACATCTGAATATGCTTCCTTTTTAGTACCCCTAGATGACCATAAAAATTGATTTGGCGGCTCCAGCATCTAAGAGTTCGCACTTTGTCTGGTGACCATCCAAATTGATTTGGTAGCTCTAAAACGAGGCAAGTATGTCTAGACCAACGTCCAAATCAATTTGGTGGTTCTGGCATCCAGATATGCACCTTTATTTGGCAACTAGCCGCTTTCATGTGTTGTTGGCTCCGACTTCTAGGGGTGCGTCCTTTGTTTGACAACCAACCGCTTTGAGATATGGTTGGCTTCAGCTCCAGATAAAGTTCAATCTCAATGTCCCTTTTGATTTTGCTCGATGACTAACCGCTTCCACATGTTGTTGGCTTCAACTTCAAGGAATATCTGCCTTTTGAACTATGTTGCTTTGATTCCCTTTCCAGGGATACGTAGGAAACCTTACAAAGATCCGACATCATATTGGTGTGAAGTTTCGAGTCTCTCTTGTTTTTTTTCCATGTTTTACTACAAAATATTTTATTTTCAGTATTGTTGGCTTACATGTGAGATCCCACACCCAAGGGCTCTATAGACACCCTATTTTTGTAGCCTTGTTTTATTATTTTTTATTTTTATTAGGCTTTGTTGTTAATTAAGTTTATTGTTGCTATGGGTTTCGGCTGAATAATAAAATGAACATAATTTACTTAAGTCTAATCCCATGAATGGTTCAATCCAGTTATGGTCCTTATAAGAGCCCAGACTAGTCAAAGTCTAATCTAGTTAGAGTCTGGGAAAGTTGGTTTAACAATCCAGTTAGTTATGTTTAAGCCAGTTAAGGAGTTTTGACTTGATTTAGATGACTCAGAAATGATATTCGATTGATCCCTGATGTGTTTTAATTCCTTTTATTTAGAGATTCGACTTGGGATTACTCCCAAAAATTGGTGTATCCCATTGTCTTCTCAACGATTTTTTTTTGAAATAAAAAGCCATTAATCTCTCCAAAATTCAGGATAAAATATTGGTTATTAAGGGATGAAGCGACCGATTTTCGACAAACTAGCCGGTAAGACATTTTAATTAGGAAGAACCAGCCGGTACATTGACTTTTTAAATTTGTTGATTTAATTTATATAGTCTCCTCTACCAAAGATATTACATAAGAAAAGTCACCTTTACCATTATATCAGCTCCTAGACCTCTGGTCACTTGGGCTACAAGAAAAAAGGTCTTTCTCCTTAGAAATTTTGGACCATTCTTCCGTAGAATTGGTGCACTTTTTCTAGAGAGAATTTAGAATTCCTCTATCTGTAGTTCATAATCCCTTAGGCTATTCGCATCGTGGATCCATCCCAAACCGTTCCAAGTTATCTAAGCAAGCTAAATCTCGGGGTAATATTTGTGTTTATTTTCATTTCTAAGGTAGAAGAGTCTACATTTTCTTCCCTCTTAGCAATCATTTCTCGGTCTAAACAGTATAACAAGAGTCTAGAATATAAGTCTATTTGATAAGAAGATGTTGTGTTCATTATAGAGTCGAAGACTAAGATTTAGGTCACCTCCCGTAGGGTCCGGTCGGGACTATGTAGTTTTGATTCTGGTTTGTCCGACCAGATACATAGGCCACTTAACATTTGATGTTAAGTTGTAACAAAAATTTGGATTTGGTTTAGGTTTACATTATGCATAGTAGAGACCGTTAGGGTATGCTGGGTGCCTAACACTTTTTTCTTGTATAACTTAGTCCCTGCATCTCTGTTTTCAATGATTAGATGCCTAGATTGGCAATTCAGAATCAAGTAGGGGTTTTTTCCTCATTTTTTTTCTTTGCAAATGTTAAGAGTAGAATAGATTGCGAGTCGACATTTTCCTCGGATCTTTGCAAATGTTAACAGTAGAATAGATTGCTAGTCGACATTTTCCTCGGACCTTCCCGGGACTAAGAAATTTTAGAAGACGATTCGCCACAATGTCAATAGAGAGAAATTCAATGTAACACAAAGAGTATTATTGTTGAATAGTCCAATGATGATTAGTTATAGGTTTTTGTTGATTAGATTGGCACACAATTTCGTACGTATAATGAGATAAATTATTGGGTTGGCAATGTCAAGAGATAGAGAAACCCTACTTCAGTGTCAAAGATGCTCGCATATGAAGAGGAAGCCACGTTGTAGAGGATTGTAACAAAAGATAGAGTAGCTTCAGACATGTGGTTATTTAGCCCCTTCAAATGATGAGTTTATACATTATTTATATCATGGAGAAGATTACTGCACCAATATAAACATTTGTATCTACAACATACTCTATCTAACCCATATAATTTGATTAACTTTTCTTTTTGGACTGTCCCATAAAAATCGCTCGCTTTCAAATTAAGAAAGATTCTTGATGCCAAGGAAAGTGGGATCGTACCTAAGTGGAGGTGGCACAAAGGCTACAGTCCGAGTCAGCTTCCAGATGTACAAAATGAGAGACAGTGAGAGTGGAGTAAGGGCAGAGAGCAAGGCTTCTCAGACAGGTCGTGAGAAGTGACAGTACTGTGAAGACAATGCTGAGAGGAACAGGGCCGACAGTCAACAGTCCAAGTCAAGGTTCGAGTCAGGGTCCAATGCTACGGTCGAACGTTATGTCTAAGATTGTGTCCACTTGTGTTTCTCTCTAGAATTCAAGAGCTCTTGAGTTCTAAAGTGAGAAAGTGATTTTGAAAGAATGAGTAAAAGTCCCTTGAATGAAGTCCAAAGTCCATTATTTATAGGCAAAGGTATGCCTATGTCATCAAGTGCCACATGTCATCCCCTGAAAGTGACACATCACCACGGTGTCCAAAAATATCAGTTCTCTCTTGAACTACCGGTTCCCAAATCCACGCTGCCTGCCCCACATAGTGTCGTTCTCCTTGCTTGAGAAGACTGACCATACAACGTCGGCATGATCAGAGTAAGCCCGTTGCCCTAGCCACCGATCCAGGCCCTTATTGAATCTCACAAGTGTTCGTCAAGAGACGTATAGAGAACCTGACAGCGGCGAGGGTTGCCCCGGTGACCAACTAACTGCTAGGCAAACTAGGCGCAATGCCCTCCAAAAACCTGCTCTGGTCCCAGAATGACCCGAGGATAATTGTCCTAGGGGTGCCGATGATCACTGATAACGTGAGTGGACATGGTCATAGCTCAGTGCCTAGTGTCATTCAAGTCACCCCAAGCTGCGATAGCTTTGTGGTAACGAGCCTATCCCGCTGTGAAGGGTCCTCATACTGGAGCGTTAAGAGTGGAGCCCCTCAGCATGCTGCACACTCTAGAGAGTGGGTCGATGCATGTTCCACGTCCATGGCGGGGGCGCATGGTGTGGTGAATGAGTATAGTGCCCCGAGGCATGTGACATGATTGTGGCGCATGGACGTGATACCGACGGCACGAGACATTGATTGTGGTGCATGGACGCGGTGCCTACAGCACAAGACATGATTATGGGCATGGGCGGATTGCCAACGGCACGAGACATTGATTATGGAGTTTGGGTGCGATGCCTAAAGCACGAGACATTGATTGTGGCACATGGGCGCGGTGCCTACAGCATGAGACATGATTATGGCGCATGGGTGTGGGAACGACTGTCGTGAGACAATACCTAGTGCCAGGGGCACATGTTATAAGGTGACGCACGGGCGCGGTGATGAACATCGCGGAGACAGCCTATGAATGACGGTTGTCATGGCGTTGATGGCTGTAACAGGCGACGTGTGGTAGCGAGTGATGAGTGAACATTTGCGGACCGTAGTGTGTTTGAATGGCTTAAGCAAGTAAAGTGTCAAAAGCCCCCCTCGCTTGGTGTGGCCGACCCCCACCCCCAAGGAGGTAGCCGAACCCCTCCCCCCCCAATGGAGAAGTGGTTGACCCCCCACGAAGGAGGTGGCCAACCCCCCCAACAATGGAAGTGGCCAACCCCCCCCCCCACCCAAAGGATATGGCTGACCCCCTGATGAAGAGGTGGCCGACCCCCCTTTAAAGGGAGGTGGCTGACCCCTTGAGGGTGGAGGAACGCCAAGTCCAATTTGAATATTTTCTAAGGAAAGTGGAGCTAAAGTTGCTACATTGGCGATAGAAAAAATTTTAGTCATGCGAAAAGTCAATGAAAGATGCACGTTACTTGAGCATGCACATTTTGACTGGTTAATAGCGTTGAACAATTGACCATTGAATGTGTGATGTGTCGTGTAAAATGGGACCCCCGGTGGGCCCTTGGGTGCGACCAAAGTAGGTTAGGAACATAAGCCCCTGCGTGTGGTGTGCGCTGAGGGGCAACCTGAGCGGGCGCCGTACGCATAGACATCATGCATAAAAGAGACATGGAGCATAAAAAGGTGATACTAAATTTGTTATATTATTTTGCAGGGAGCAAAAAAGAAATTGTAGTGCGAATGTCATGAGATGCATTTCGTAGTGTAGCGCAAAAAAAGAGAATTGTAGCGCTAAAATAGAGGTTGTGTCTTAAAAATGGGAATGCGTGCAATTTTTTTTTTTTTTGGTAGTGGAAATATTAATATTGAAAAATGTTGTGATGGTTTCTAACAAAAACAGCATGCAAACAAGAAAGTTAGTTGCATTCAAAAAAAGAGTTGTTGGATTTTGGGGGGAAAACCTTTTGAGTTGAAATTCAAACAAGTGGCCAAGATTGAACCTTGGCCCACATATATTAAGAGAGGGGGGAGAAGTCTTTCATTGTGCATTCATTCAAGACTTAGGGGGAAAAGGAGAGGAAAAAGAGAGAAGAGGGGAGAAAGAAGAGAAGGCATGGCACACAAAGGAGGTAAGGGCGGTGGAGTAAGTGGGAGTGGTGGCGGAGCAACCAATCCGGCTGACCCAAGGCACTCGGCCATGGCCGAGGGTTAGCATGGTGGGCATGTCAGCGGGCAAGGGGTGGTCGACTGGTGCGGGGTGGTCGGCGAGCATTGAGGGATTGAGGGGAACGGGGAAAGAGTAGGGAGGGAGAAGCAAGAGAGAATGGGAGGGGGGTCGGCCCACTTGGGGGGTAGGGGAAAGGGAAAGGAAGTGGGGGAAAAGGGGAGAAAGGGCGCCGAGGGGAAAGGAGTGGCTCGGCCGGCGTTGACCGCAGTAAGGAGGCCGAGGGCTGTGGAGAGGAAGGGGGAGAGATGAGGGGAAAGGGGGAGGGTGGTCGAGGCAAGGGGAATGGGGCTTAGTGGGTCGGCCGCAGGGTTGGGCTCGGCACTGGCAGGGTTGTCGCAAGGCATGGTGGGTGTTGGTAACCAAGGAAAGGGAAAAGAGAGAGTACCCGCACGTGGTAGGCAAGGTGGGGTGCCCGAGCCAGCGACTGAGGCTGACTGTGGTGGCGATGGTGCGGCGAGCAAGTGGTTGGAGGCAACCACGCCTAGCCGGCGTAGGTGGTGAAGAAAATTAGGCAGAAGCAGTGGGTGAGGCCGCGAGATACAGCAGTTAGCGCGTCGCGACCTCCGTGGGGCATGACGTCCGCGTCCGTACCGGCACCGCCAGTAGATGATGCCCCGCCAGTGCCGACCAGGGGGTCGGGTGTAATATCCCAAACCCTAAAATACTCTTCATAGAATTAAACGGCATTATTAGCGACAAATTTAAAACTTATTTTAACGATGATATAATTTTAGCGATGATATATTTTATCATTTAATGTCGACGTGTATATTAGCGACGAATTAATTTGTAACATTGAAATATTTTTTGGTGATAATTAAAATTTTAGTAGCGGTGTAATTATTAGCTACGATTCGTCAAACGAGATGATGTAACAATCCATTTATAATTTTTCTAACACAATTATTCAAAAATATTCTATTATTGGGATATTTTGGCAATAGTCAGTTTGAGTAAGAAGATTTAGCGATATTTTAATGAATAGGGTTTTCATTTTTCAAAATACGGTTTCTTTTAACATATATGTATATAGAAAGCATTGTCAGGGCAGCCACCCCTTAAGGCCACCAGACCCATTCGAGATAAGATAGAGAGATTCAAAGAAGGGGATCGATGGAACTTTCTTCGGTAAAGTTTTTTCGGTAAGGCCTCTTTAAATCCTAGGCTTCTGATATATATATATATATATATATATATATATATATATATATATATATATATATATATATATATATATATATATATATATATATATATATATATATATATATATATTGCGCTAGCAAAATATGAGATTTTGCTAGAGCGATCTGGCCGTCCATCCTGAAAGGATGGACGGCCCAGATCTTTTTTTCAAAAGTTGTCAATCACCGCTACATAGTGTAGCGGACGGAACTTTTTACCATACTGTCATTCCTCCTCCGTACGCTACTCTGTATGGAGGACAAAGTTTTATCCTGACATGCGACAGTAAACAATTCGTCCGCTACATTGTGTAGCAGACGACTTTTGCCTGACATGACTGATACACTTCCATTAATTTTTGTACCTTTCATTCTAATTTTTGTACCTTTAATTATGTACCTTAAAGTTTAATGATGTCCGCTATACAGTATCGCGGACAGTATTGCCTCTTCATCAAAACATTTTCACCTCTTTGAGCACAATTTTCTTTTCCTTCAAACTCACTTGCTTCCATTTTCAGCTCCCTTCAAGTTTCGAGTAACACTTGCTTCAAGGTTCACTCAAGCAAAGTAAGTTTTTGAATGGTGAAGTTTTCTTTATGGATTGACTGATAAAGTATAATTTTTTTTGGACAAAAAGATATAGATTTTTTGTGATGTTCTAGAAATTTGTCACTCTATTCATCAATTTTTGATGTTGTAGAAATTAATTTGTAAACTTTAAACAAATTCATTTTTGTGAGGTTCGCTAACTTTGAAAATTTTATTCTATTTAAATTTGAATTTTTTTGAGATATGTTTGTTGTATTTTGGCATGATGAATTTGTCTATTTATCTTAGTAATTTTAATTTGTTATGTTCAATAAATTAATAATTGTTAAATTGGAGACACTTTTGAGATTATGTATATGGTATATTTGTCATCCTAAATTGGTCTATTCGCCAAGGTAATTTTGAGGTAATATTTTCAGTTAGAAATGTTATTTGATTGTTAAGCGTAGTCTATTTCTACATAGGTCTTGTTTCACAATGTCTGATTTCGTGTCGAGCTCCAACACCCCCGTAGATGCTAGTGATCCGTATCTAGGACGAACTTTTCAAACATTGGAAGAAGCTGAAGAATGTTTTCGAGCGTATTCATTGAGGGTTGGTTTTGGCATTAGAATAAAGACTACAAGAACAAGCAACGTAACAAAAAAGATATGCTCTCGCTTATACGAGTGTCATAGGGGCAGAAACCCACAGCAAAATGAGACACACGTAGGCAATGATGACAGTGATGACGAAATAGGATATTCGCGTAGAAGACGAGACTGCTTTGCGCGCACAAATTGCCAGGTCAAGATGTTCGTAAGCTATAAACCCAAGCAAGATCATTGGCTTATTACCAGCCTGGAACTGGCACACAATCACCCGTTAGTAACCCCTTCTAAGGTGAGTCAGATGCATCAACACAAGAAGATGGGTAAGGTCGCAAGGAGCCTAATTCACACAATGAGCAATGCGCGGCTAGGACCTACCGACATGATTAATGTTCTTGCTGAACAGGCTGGGGGAATTCAAAATTTAAACTTTAACACGACAGACGTTCGTAACGCGGTCCGAACCCATAGACGAGCCGCGTATGACCTCAATGATGCTCAATCCACAATGAGCCTATTGAAACGGATGCAGATGGAGGACCCGCAGTTTACCTTCGATTATAAACTTGACGACGAGCATCGAGTTAGTACAATTTTTTGGGTCGACGGTCGTTCGAGGCTAGCTTATAAGCATTTTGGGGATGTCGTGACTTTCGACACCACATACCGTACCAACAAGTACTCGATGCCATTCGCTCCTTTCACTGAGGTCAATCATCATTATCACTCCATCCTGTTCGGGTTTGCCTTGTTAAGGGACGAGAGCGAGAGTTCTTTTGAATGGTTGTTTAGGGTGTGGCTGGAAGCAATGAACTTCAAAGCACCGAAAGTTATCATCACCGATCAAGATTTGGCAATGAAGAAGGCTATTGCTACCGTCTTCCCAGATACTCGACACAACTTGTGCACTTGGCACATAAGCAACAAATACCCTGAACGTTTGCATCACGTGTATGCAAAGTATCCAGACTTTAAACAGGATTTTGAAAAGTGCGTTAATAAGTCATTAACGATTGAGGAATTTGAGGAGAGGTGGGAAAAGCTTGTTGAGGATTACTCATTGCAAGACAACGAGTGGCTCCAGCACTTGTACGAGCTCAAAGAGCAATGGATTGGCATTTACACGAGGAGGTATTTTTCTGCGGGCATGAAAATGACGGGCAGGAGTGAATCTATGAATGCCACGTTCGATAGTTATGTGGGTACAACTACCAATTTGAAGAGTTTATTCACATCTGCACAAAAAGCGGTTGCCTCGTTATTCGTGAAAGAAAGGGCTGCAGACTTTGCATGCACGTACAAACAAAGGAGAAGGTTGCTTGAGACCCCGTTGGAGCTGAACGGTGCAAAAGTCTATACGAAGGAGATCTTCCTGCTATACCAAGTAGAGCTACGAAAATCGGGACGATACAGTATAAACAAGGTGGCAGAAAAGTCTACGCGTGAGTACAAGGTTTATTCGCTCGTGAATGACCTCGTCCCTGAGAAGCTGTGCAGAATGTATACGGTGAGCCACGACACATTGACGGATTTTGACATGTGTTTGCAAGAAGTTTGAGTTCCATGGCATCCTGTAGACACATTCTGCGGTTTTTCACCCAGAAGAATATCAGGACAATCCCCGATAAATATATCCTGCCACGGTGGACGAAAGGTGCAAACAGGTTGTATGGTACCATTGCCTTTTCGGAGCATCCGTATACTGACTTTGAAGAATCAGAGACGTTGCGGTATAATCATCTGGTGACAATGTTTACCCGTTTGTCCATAAAGGGTGCTGCTACAATGACTGGATATAAACATCTCCTCGAGGTAGCTCAGCAGCAAGAGCCCATCGTCGACCAGTTTGAAGCAGCTTCAGCTAGCAATGCGGCTGACACCGAGCCTACAAGATGACTCCGGGGGAGGAAGACGACAATGATATCCGGCCTTTGGATCCAATTATATCGCAAACAAAAGGCCGCAAGAGATCTACGCGGATGAAGAGCTCTATTAAACAGGCAACTCAACCTAAAAAGTTGAGAAGGTGTGCATTGTGCAACAAAATGACCAACCATGACAAGCGGAACCATTACAAGGCACTGGGGATAAGTCCAAGTCAAGGGGTTTGAAAAATGAGGAAGAAGATGATGCCGAAGATGAGGAAGAAAAAGATGCAATGGACCTTTAATTTTTTTATAATTTTTGACATTTATGATAATTTTTTGTAATTTTTTTCTAATAATGTTTCGAGCAAAGACTGGAATTTTATTTTTGATGGACCTATCAGAGCCATCAAACTCTGTCCACTACATAGTCTAGCAGACAGAGTTTCTTTATGTGAGCTACACAGTGTAGCAGACAGTGGCTAAAAAAAACCTTTTGGTGTTCATTGTGTCCCTACACAATGTAGCTGACGTCTCTTCACAGTTTAAAATTCCAACACGTCGCTAAAAATCCTCATTTATAATCAGATCGGCCATTCTTCTTTCTCCCGTTTCTATATCTGTCTCAAACATCTCACCCACCCCCGACCCCCTCTACGGTGACCCACATCTTCGACAACACCACCGTCCTCCCCCTGTTGCGGTGCCACCTCCGATGACAGATCCGTTCTGATGGCTTCTGCTTCTGTGAACAGAGACGTTTCAGTCAACAGACATTTCTTCAAGGTCATGATGCCTGGTTTTCATACAGAACTTGAAGGCCATCCCTCTTTCTCTGTGTTTTTGTATGTGTTAAAAGTTTTATCTTTGGTTAAAAACCTACATGTCTTACTGTATTATGAATATGTTAGGCCATACCGATAGCCTTTTGTAGATTGCTTACCACAATGATATCAAATGAAGCAACTTTAACTAGTCGCAAGGGGTCATGGCTTGTTAAAATCAAGAAGAAGTGCGACCAAGAGGAAATTTGTTTCGAAGAGGGTTAGAACAAATTCGTGCAGCAGCATGAGCTCCATCTAGGGTACTTTGTAACCTTTGAACACATGGGGTATATGTGTTTTCAAGTGATGGTGTTTGATCAAAGCACTTGTGAAAAAGCTTCCCCCAATGTTGAACTTTGAGCCCAAATTTTGTGTTATTTGAACATTGATTATTTGTTTGATAATTTTAGGTTCTTAATTGTGCATTTGAGAATTGTGATTATTGATCGTTGATTTTAGGTTGTTAATTGATAATTTTTTATTGTTAATCGTGCATTTGAGATATTGGGGTTGTTGATTCCGTCGCTAAAACATTTACTCCGTCACTAATTTCATATAAAAAAATTAAGCATTGTCCGCCATACTGTGTAGCGGACGGTGTAGTAGAATCTCTAAACTCCAACACTTAGAAATTTATTTGTTTCCTCTCTATCTGCCATACTGTGTAGCGGACGATGCTGCAGAATCTCTAAACTCCAACACTTCGAAAAATTTTTGTTTCCTTTCTGTCCGCCATACAGTGTAGTGGACGGTGCAGTAGAATCTCTAAACTCCAACACTTAGAAAATTTTGTGTTTCCTCTCTATTCGCCATACTGTGTAGCAGACGGTGCAGCAGAATCTCTAAACTCCAACACTTACAAAAAAAAATTGTTTCCTCTCTGTCCGCCATACTGTGTAGTGGACGGTGCAGCAGAATCTCTAAACTCCAAGACTTGAAAAATTTTTTGTTTCCTTTCTATCCGCCATACTGTATAGCGGATGGCGTAGCAGAATCTCTAAACTCCAACGCTTAGAAAATTTTATGTTTCCTCTCTGTCCGCTATACTGTGTAGCAGACGGTGGAGCAGAATCTCTAAACTCCAACAATTAGAAACTGTTTTTGCTTTCTCCCTGTCCGCAACACTATGTAGCGGACGGTACAGAAACAATTGATAGCACTTTCCCCCATTTTGTTTTCCACCAGTCAATCAGTCTCAATGCGAGTAAAAAAACCCAAATATATACGTTAACTCAAATAAAATCTAATCAAATCAACCCAAATCAAATGTCAACTGATTTCAACAAAAATCAGTCAAATCAATCATCTTCAACACAAATCAAATCAAATAAAACCAATGACAGCTTTCATAAAAATAATCAAGATTTAAAAAACTAATTCAAATGTTACAATGTCAATTGGGGTCGTCATCTGATCCGGGGCATCGGCTGGCAACCTCTGTAGGCAATCAAAATGGCGCATAGCGCGATCTGGTAACTGCCACTCTGCTACCTCAAAGTGGATCAGGGGTGTGCGCTGCAACCCGAAGAGCGTGAAGACGAACGACTCTCCCACCTGTCACACCAAACGTTTGTACTGTGCCCAACGCATCTGGCCCAGAGATAGTGAGTCGAGCTCCCCCCGATAGTACATAATGTTGTGATGGGGATCCTCTCTCCTCGGGTAGTGGTTATCCTTTCGGCTGTACTCCCAGGCACACAACGGGGGCCACACATTATTGGTTACGTCCCTACGCCTAGGTGCGCCAATAGCAAGGTATTCATAAGACCACACCTGAGAGCAAAGACAAATTATATAAAGTATCGTCAAAATTTATTGTCGATTCAACAAAAAAAAACGAACATGTAATCAAGATTTATATGATATACATGCAACAACAAGAGACATGCACATATAGCTTTAGAGTCGGGCCTCGTTGCCTTGTGCAATGCCTGGTACAGGTACGCAAGAGTTGCTGTACCCCAGGCATAATCCCCAACCTCTCGCAAGTTACCAAACAATGGTAAATATTTCACACTGACTGTGTTCTTCGATGTCATTGGGAATAAAATTGCCCCCATCACCCACAAGAGGAAGGCTTATGCGTACTGCACAAGCGTCTCGTCCGTGTAATTTTTCAGCAAAATCTTGTAGGTCTCTACCAGCCACTTCAACTTGATACCACCAGTGCTAAATTGATTATCAGGTATCCAAGTGAAGAAATCTCTAGCGGTTCTTTTATTCGTTGCTTCCGACGGAGGAGCAATTACCGGCTGCCCCATCACCGGTAACCCTAAGATGAACCCTACATCTTCTAGGGTAATTGTCTCCGAGAGAGAAGTGAAACGTATTCGTTTCACTTTTCCACATTTCAACAAGGGAACCTATTAAGTGCCGGTCAAGGTGTTGAAAGATCTGCCCATGCGTGAAAATCCCAAACCCAATCCCATGCAGTAACCTTTTCTGGTATTTGTTCAATTTCCAGGCTTTGAAATTATCGGATACTTCTAATGTGTTGAGAAGTGCTCTTTCCTACGAATTAATAAATACAATTTAACCAAAACAAATGGTATACAATGTTCGTAAGAATAAAAAAGTTGATAAAATAAGTATTTTACCCCCACCATCCCATATGAGCGTACTGACATGGTATGCTTGGTCGTATAATACGAAGGGATCTTCTGGTTTAGGGTTAAAACCCATTTTTTGCAACTGAAATTATGGAAAAACGGTAAGGTGGAAAGCTTTTATCAAATACTCTCAAACATACATACACGGAATCGGATTTTGCGCAACACACACACACACACACACACACATATATATATATATATATATATATATATATAAATTGACAAACGCTAGTACATGCTCAATACATATTCAAAATCATCCATAAGCCACAATACTCATAACAACTCTAGATTATGAACAAATAAAAGAATAGTTTGTGAACTTACGTGATTGATGAGACGATTAAAGGATTTCTTGGGAAGAAATTGCGCAAATCTTCTTGCCAACGCCGCTGGAAAAATTTGTGAGAAGAAAGAATGAATAAGAGTTTCGAAGTTAGGTTTATATTTATTTATATGTACCGTCCACAACATAGAGTAGCTGATAGTAAGGACGTCCGCAACATAGAATAGCAGATGGTATATTTATTTTGTCCGCTACACAGTGTCGCGGACGGCGGGATGAGTTGTGGAGCGACATGACTGATGTGACAACTGTCAGGAGGATGTGGATGACTTGACGTGTGACAGTCAAAAAGTCGTCCGCTTCACAGTGTAACGGACGAATTTTTGACTGTCGCATGTCAGGACAAAAAAGTTGTCCACCATACAGAGTAGCGGACGGAAGAGGAGGAGCAGTCTGGTAAAAAGTTCCGTCTGCTACACTATGTAGCGGACAACTGACAACTTTTGAAAAAAAAAGATCTGGGGCCAGATCGCTCTAGCAAAATCTCTTATTTTGCTAACGCTATCAACGGATCAGCTCACACACACACACACACATACCTTTGAAGGGTTCGGGTTCTTGTGTCATGGCTGCCGCAAGGACAGTTGTGGATTAACGTTGGTGAAGGAGAGATCGAATGAGTTAACAGAGATCGGGTATATACGTTTGTGAGTACTGTGTGTGTGCTTTTGTATATACGTGTGTGTGGTGTGTTTTCTTGGATGCATTAGCGTGGGTATATATATATATATATATATATATATATATATATATATATATATATATATATATATAATTGTAAGTGTATGTGGGTCAAAGGAAATAAAGAGAAGGGAGCAGCAGCAACAAGGTGCTACGTTGGGTGTGATTTGCGTCTATGACATAAGTGTCTACATTTGGCATGTGGGTTTTAGAGAGAGATAGGAACCATAAACTGTGGTTGTTAGTGATGGCATATTTTTTGCTGTGTTGCTGTGTATAATGGATGAAAAATGGAAGGCATTGAGTGCAAATTGGTGAGGTGTGGGTTTATGTGATTGTGGAGTGCATGAGAGTGAATGGGAAAAGAAAGAAAGATGAGAGAGGGAGGGGAGGAACCACTGCCGTGCAAATGGGCAGTCTTTTTTTTTTCCTTCTTTCTTTTGAACTGTGTGAATGATGTTGTATAAAGGAAATGGGTATAAGAGGTAGGATAGAGAGGGAGAATGTAGTTGTGTACATTGAAGAGTTATAAGGATGGTCTGTATCAGGGGTGATATAAGGATGATCAGTTATTGTTAGGAGATGCTAGTACCTTAAGGGTCTAGCTAGTATTCATATGCATATGCAACCTTATTGTTAGTGAGCACTGCATGTGTGGCTTTGTTAAGTGTTACCCTGCACTGCCTTTGTGGCTTTGCATTATACTCATGTCCAATATTATCTGCATTGCTTCAGTGTATTTGAAAGTGTAGTCATTGAATTTTTAATTGAGAATACTTTTCTCCATATTGTCACTGATATAATTTTTTTTCCAAATCATTTGTACTCTCTATTGAATTTTGAGCGACCTTACTGAGCTCTTGAAAGCTCACTCCCTTTTTTGTTCCCTTTTGCAAGAAATAACCGTGAATAAGATTTCAGGACGATCGAGCCTGATTTTCAGAATAGTTTATGTTTTCCATTATTTGTTTATTTGAGCCTTGCTAGGGAACCATTATGTAATTTAATAAATTAAGTATTTTATAATTGTTTTGTGATAGAAATGGTTTGTTAAGACAATTGATGGATTATAGTGCTCTGATATGGATGTTGTTGGGTATCTTTAGTGGTAATGAATAAATTGGACAATTGAGAGTTTGATGGATTGATCGGTTAACGCTCTAGAAATTTTGGAGTGTTACATCGGGAGTGCCATTGACATTTGATGATGGTGGGGTAAGGTCATTTGATCCGGAGCCGAGCAAGTCGAACACATTGTTGGGAGTGAAAGGGGTCGTGCCCAGTACCCAGACTGGGCGCTGTGGAGGGAGTTATGCATTCATGTGGCTGATGGAGCTTTCACTTTGCCATGGGGTGAGCCGTCTATGGGGGAGGAGCCACGAGTGCCATCACCTTATGTTCGCGCTCTGAACTGGGAGAAGGCACATATCATGTCGCCGAGATACATACCAACCTTATTTGCCGAGAGGGAGGATGTGCCTTGGTGGCCTATGGTGTTCAAGGGCCATAGCGTTATGCCGATAGGGTGGGACTTCTTGTGTAAGTATATGCTAGAGTGCCCAGAATGGACGGCGCTGCTGCAGTCACTTAGGTTGTTACCGGCCATTAACATTACTGCGAGGGGACTGGAGCTATACAGAGATACATCAGGTATGACCTTACTACTATCGAGGTGGAGCACCTAGTCACATATTTTCCTGATAGAGTTCGGGGAGATTGGGCCGACGCTACTAGATGTGCTGATGCTGACAGGGTTACCCATGCACGGAGAGTAGGACACACTGGTGACCCTGATAAGTGGGGAAGAACGGGTGCTGCATACACAGTTGATGGATATCTTGGCAGAGATAAAGAGTCATTAGAAGGATGCATACAATGGGTGGATCAAGTATTTCTTTGGTTTGACGCAGGCAAAGATGGGGCAGAAGCTGGGCAATACAGCCAACTTCGTGATGGGGCTGTACCACGAGAATGAGAGATATGAGATGGTGGCCTTCTTGGCAATGTTCCTGGCGAGGTAAGTTCCATACTGGCTCATTTCCTTATTCTTGTGTATGTTGTGTATTTTTCACTCTTGCCATGCATAATAGGTCAAAATTGCACTTAGGAAAATTTGTTCTGTAATTAATAACACGTCATTCTACCATGCGTTGCATTGTGGGATAGGGTCGTGATATATGCCTTTTGTCGATATATGTAGGTTTGTATTTGAGGGGACACCGGACGATGGCATCTCCTCCATAATGTTCCCGCTTACTATTCAGATGGCACAGGGCCGGCGCATCGGGCTGGCTCCCGTATATCTGGGCACTCTATACTCACGTCTAGATCAGTTTGTAAATGACATGAAGTGGTCACATGGGAGCTATCAGGTGGCTACATACGTGGACTGGATGTTCCTATAGGGGTATCTATATGAGTATTTTCTAGACTATCGGCTGACAGGTTATCCTCTCTAGAACAAGGCCAGGCAGGTCACAATAGGTGGCTTTGTGGTGCTCTGTTTCACGGGCATATGCGTGGGCAGGCATTAGGAGGCTGGAGTGTCCATTGGCTCAGGTCCTAGATAGGCGTGATGCGTGCTTGCGGCGGCTGTATATGAATATGCATCCGTCATATGGGGTGCCATCATGGTTACATGTAGAGGACATTACGACAAGACTGAACGTGAGAGGGGACTTAAGACTAGAGCAACTGATACTTCTGGTTGCATATTTTTTGGGTTGGCTTCCTTTTCTGACAGATGATGGCAGGAAGCCCACTGAGTCCAGGCATTATGTGGCGAGATATAGCCCTGACCTTCTGTTCTTGATTTTTGGGTATGACTTGGAGCCCCAATGTGGATATTATAGTCCGTGGAGTGTGGCGACTACCTTTGATTATACACGATATGACGGAGTCCACCTGTGGCCGGCACCGACGACTGAGTGAAGATGGCCTGGGACGTTGTCATCCGGTGTGGTGACAGTGGAGTACGCCCTGTGGCGGGAACGACTGCGGTTGCACTAGGCGGACTGGTTGGCGCAGTCATCGGGCAAACATCGGCGAGTGAATGTGTTTGTTTGTGACAGAGGTTTGAGTTTGATATCAGCGTCGGCTGCTAGACTGAGTGGGATGCCTGCGCTAGTTATCGAGAGCTCCATTGCAAGCTCATAAAGGAAGGCTGAGAAGGTTGGCAGGGGGGTTGATGATGATGTCAGGGGGTGACATTAAGGAGGAGCTGGTCGTTCATGTGTCGGCGATCGACAAAGGTCCCTTATCATCACTGCGAGTTGGGATGATGGAAACGGCTCAGCAGGCCGGCACGAGCACATTAGCCACACACATATCAGAGTCGAAGAGGCCGTGCGATGTGTCAGATGAGTCTGACTTTGAGGTTAGTGTTTTTTCTTCTTATTGATTCCAATTGCATGTGTGAGGTGCCAATGGTCTTATGCATATATATTGATTGACAGTTGTTTTGACAGGAGCTTAAGAAGGTAGCCAGCAAGGAGCGCAGTGAGCCGATCTCTGAGGCCGACGCGGATGAGGTTATGGTAACTGAGGCGATGGAGACATCATGGGCCGGGGAGGTCGAGACACTGGATGCCAGGGTGACTTAGGAGACCGAGGTGGCAGAGTATATGGTGGAGCCGGAGAGGCAACCGAGTCCATCGTGATTCGCAGAGGAGACAGTGAAAGCTTTATATGGTGAAGAGGTGGGCGATACTTTGATGTTTGAGGCTGGGGATGAGTGGTGGGTGGGGATGGAGATAGAGACCGTTGTAGGTGATAGTGGGGAGCCCGAGGATCCCAAACCTGTAGTGATAACTCCGGTGCAGGGACAGGGGATGCCGATTCAGCCAGTTGTGGAGCATCCTCCGGACACATTGTCAGGGTCAGCGGTTGATGTTGGTGCTGCAATTCTAGAAATGAACTCAGCGGCTGTTAGGGCACAGACAACTACTGGACTGTTAGATGCTCCTTCAGCAGGAAGTAGTGGTGTGGCAGCCAGATATGCGAGTAGGGGCTCTTCAAGTGGACAGGTAGAGGAGGCATATTGGGATGGTCTTCAGCTGCCTGTCAAGACGGTGCGCTGATTGGAGCTTGTGAGGGCAGGGTTCCCGCAAACATCTACAGGGGTTACTATAGGAACCTGTAGCTACGAGATGGGTGTATTACGGGTTTGTAGAATGGTTGGTGCTCTTTGTTGAGGTGCCGCCATTGGGCTGGATGCCAGAGTTCATATCACAGTCTCTTATGGATTTTCCTTCATTTACGTCCTTAGGTTTACAGCTGGATTGGTTTGTAGACTTCTTGAGATCGCAGAGTGAGAGCCGTGATGCAGGGGAAAGGTTAGCCGTGGTATGCATGCGAGAGATGCTTGTGGGGAGACATCGAACATCATTGGAGGAGAAGGAGGGGTCCAAGATTGCCAGTGAGCATGCTACCCTTGACGGACAGCTAGCGGACCTGTAGAGGCAGATGGCAGACATATAGAGACGGCGTACGGAGGTTGAGGGGCAGGAGGCAGAGAGGTGGAGACGGCATGCTGAGTGTGACGTGGAGTGGTCCAAACTGCAAGAGCAGCGTGAGACCCTGCAAGCTTCCGGCTCCCATCCTGTTGTAGCATTACTATCTAGATTGCCTTAGTTTGTTTTCATTGTATTGTATTCATGAAGCCCAGTAGCGGCCTGTAAACCTGTGACTTGTGTACATTTTGCTGATATTGATATTGCAGTCATATGGTTCTTTTGTACATGTGCTTGTTATGACATGATGCTTAGCTTCTCGTTGGTGTTTCCCCCTCCCCGCCCATAGCAGACAACTTTGTGTACATGTGTGAAAATACAAGAGTTGTATTACATACAATAGTTAAGGCAAATGAATGATTTTGCATTAATAGTACTTGGGTCAAAATGACATTACATGAGTGAAGTAAGAACTTGTAATAATCAGTAAAAGTTACAAGTCATAAACATGTGTACATATACAAAAAAATGCTATGTGTGTAAGTGTTCTAAGCTTTAGGCGGGTAGGGCTGGGGGGAACAATCCGCTTATGCATAATACTTCTTCAAGTAGCGACCGTTGATAGGGGCTGTGATCTGTCCATCGTCTGGGTTGAGCAGGAGGTAGGAGTCGTTGTCTCTGGCTGTATGCACTTCAAATGGGCCTTCCCAATTTGGTGTGAACTTGGGGGCTGACATGTTGGCACGTACATGCTTGGTGGCTTAGAGAACTAGGTCGCCTTCAAGAAATGATCGTGGTTTGACTGTTTTTCTGTAGGCTTTCGTGAGCTGCTCATTTTACTTCTTCATTCGGCACAAGGCATTGGCTCTTTTTTCATTAAGGCCCTCAAGGGCTGCCATTCTAGTTTCTTCCTCCCTAATACCACTGCTTAGGGAGAGTCACACCGAGGCGACTGCAATCTCAGCTGGTACCACACACTATTCCCAGTAGACAAGGGAAAAGAGCGTGGCTTTCGTTACTGTGTGCCTGGAAGCTCTGTAAGCCCAAAGTGCCAGCCTTAGCTTTTCAGACCATGACCCACTTGCGTCATGAACCATTCGTGACAACGCACATAGTAGAATCTTGTTGAATGCTTTAGCTTGACCATTACCTTGTGGATAGTACAGAGTTGATGTGGCATGGTTAATGTCGTATCTTTCCATGAGAGCTCGGACTTCCCTGTTGATGAATGGCGTGCCGTTATTCGATATGATGCACCGGGGAAAACCGAAGAGACAAATGATGGGATCTCACAAGAAATTAGCAACAGCGCCTCCCGTGGCTCTTCGTAGAGGTATGGCTTTGACCCATTTTGTAAAATGTTCCGTCACTACCATGATTCATATGTGACCCTTAGATGGAGGGTGTAGGGGTCGATAAGGTCGAGAACCCAAGAGTGAAATGGCCAAGGGTCCATGATCATACGAAGGTCAGAAGCCCGCCTGTGCATCCTGTCAGCATGCCTCTGGCAGGGTTAACAATGTCGGACATAAGAGATAGAGTCGGATTCCATAGTCAGCCAGTAGTACCCAACCTTAGCAATTCTGCATACAGCTTTTGAGATCCATGATGCTACCCACAGTCACCATCATGCACTTCATTGATCACTCTACTGTCTGGGCACCTTGCAAGCATCGCAGGGTGCACCTCAAAAAACCTTTGCAAAATAATTCACCCTCCGTCACAAAATACCTGACCGTTTCTGTTTAATAGATCGGGCTGAGCTACGATCAGAAGGTAGAATCCCATGAGATAGATATTGGATGAAAGGCTGGCGCCAATCACCCTCAACGTTGATTACAAGAGCTTTCGCATTGTCTGATGCATATAGGCATTCGAGACAATCCCATTCTATATCCAAAGCATCCATGGCCATGGATGGCCAAAAGAGGCCCATGTGCTGAAGGCGACGATATAAAGGGGGACCGTCGAGGCCGCAACACTTTTGATGGCCGAGTTGAAGTTTATGCCTTGCTTCTTCTGGTGCCAAACACTTGGCAGAGTACCTTCGGGACATCGTTTGTTCAAGACATCTCCCAACATCAAAAGTCCGTGAGGATGGAAGCATAAGCAAGAGAGGGTGCCTTGAGTTGGTCAACAATTAGCTGCCTTTAATCGCCTGTGGTGGTGTCCTTTGGTATTAAGTTCAAGGATGTTCAAGATTCGGTCTTATTGATAATAGTTAGCATCTATTGTCCTCCGTTAACCTTTATCTTTGAAGCGATCGTGGCCAAGCTATCACCATGTCTGTTATGGCACCTGTTGTGATGTTTATATTGGACATGGCCAAGTCTTCCTTCCAAGTGTTACACCAAGGCACAATAAGGTGCAAACTCCCTATCAGCCTGCTTCATGATTAAGTTCGAGTCTCCCTTCACACATAAGGCCTTATCCCCCACACTAATGGCGAGCATGAGGCCAATGACGAGTGCCTCATACTCAGCTTCGTTATTAGACACTGGGAATGCAAGCTTGAAGGACAAAGAGGTGGTAACACTATCTGGGTTCTGAAGAACGATGCCGGCACCCCCTTGCCTTGCCAGAGGGGTGCTCTATTAGGACCTTTGCTTGTGGTTAGGCCATCGAACTCAAGCATCCACAATTCATCGATGTTGGTGATCAAGTCTGTCTCCTCCCCAGGTTATTGATCTGAGGTCGGTTCATATTGTTTTGGGAAGAAGGCCACGAGGTTTGCAAGTGCTTGACTCCATAGAGCTGTGGGGTTCTTGATAGATAATCTGAACTCGGTCAAGTGCAACAACAAGCAGGTAAGTCGGCCAGACAAGGCGGGGTGGGTGAGCATGTATCAGAGTGGATCAGCCTTGGTGACAAGTGTGATCTTGTGCGCCAAAAAGTAACGTCGGAGTTTTTATAAGGCGTAAACCAAGGCTAGGCAGTGTTTATGGATCTCGGAGTAATTGGCTTTAGGTCCACTGATTGACCAACTAAGATAATAAACAGGACGCTCCACCCCATCCACCTCTTGGGCAAGTAAAGCTCCTATGGACCTGGGCGTGGAGGTCAAATAGAGTAAGAGTGGGATACCTTGCTGTGGCACCACCATGGTTTTCGGTGACATGAGGACCGACTTGATCTGTTTGAAGGCTTGCTATTAGGGCACACCCCAACTCCATGGTGCACTCTTGCCCGTCAAGTGCTGGAAGGGTGTGATAAGTTCGGCCAATGCAGGGATGAATCGTCGGAGGTAAGAAACCTTGCCGAGGAAGCTCTTCAACTGTTTGGTGCTTTCGATAGATGGCTTCTCTTGAATGGATGCGGCTTTAGAAAGGTCAATGTTGATGCCCTGTCGACTGACCAGGAAGTCGAGGAATTTTTCGAAGGAGACTCCAAAGGCACATTTCAGCGGATTCATCTACATATTGTATTGGCGTCAACGATCAAAGACAACTCGTAGGTCAGTGAGATGATCACTTTCTTTTTTAGACTTTATGATGAGATCATCTACATAGTCTTCCACTGTACAGTGTATCATGTCGTGGAAGATGGCTGTCATCGCCCTTTGATAGGTAGCACCCGCATTCTTGAGGCCGAACGTCATGACTTTCCAACAAAAGTTACCCACGGGAGTTCACCAAAGGCTGTCTTGGCACAGTCGTCAGGATTCATTCGAATTGGGTTATAGCCGGTGAAGCCATCCATGAAAGACAAGGTTTCGTGTCCTGCAGCGGCCTCCGTAAGCATGTCAATGTTGGGCAAGGGGAACTCATCTTTGGGGCATGCTTTTTTCAAGTCCTTAAAGTCTATACAAATGTGGACTTGGCCATTCTTCTTTTATACGGGGACGACATTGGCCAACCATAGGGGATGAGTAATAGGTTCAATGAAGCCAACCTGCAGAAGTCATTCAATCTCTGTCGTGATCTTCAACTCAAACTCGGGGCTAAAAGTCCGCAGATGTTGTCAAACGGGGATGGACCGGGTAGTAATATTGAGATGGTGTGTCACCAAGGAAAGGTCAAACCCAGGCATCTCATTGTAACTCCATGCCAATACATTGCAATATTCGCGAAGGAGGGTAACCAATTCCTCTCTTTGGCTCGGGGAGAGTTTTGTGCCAATGTACGTAAGTCAGGGTTCCTCGCCTTGGTCAGCCAGGTTAATTTCTTCAAGGTCCTTAGCCTATGGTGGAGGGCCATCTTCATAGCAAGGTGGGGCAGCGCCAGGTGTAAGTTTGGGGTCCGATGGGCAATGCTCGACCGCACAGCACCATTCGGTCTCCATGGACGGGGCAGGTTTGAGGGGGTTCAAATGATGGATCACCTGAAGCCCCCTGTGCACCGTCATAATTGGTAGATCACTTTCCCATTTTTGATGATGCATTGGAAGGTTGGACTTTAAGGATGCAAGCAGGGAGTTGGTGTTGACAACAGGTGGCGTTATTGAGGTTAACCCCTTTTCTTGTTATTCTTCTTAGCTTTGGACTTAGGAGGCTTATTTCCACACAGCTTGTCCCAGTTGGGCAGTTTGGTTGATTGGATGTAAGTAGCATTCTCACCATCCTCAGTAAGCTCGGTAAAGAAAGAGGCCTAGGCGAAGTATGATTCGGCCCATTCAAAGGGGGCCTTGGTGGCTGGGATTGTCGTTGCTACCTCACGTCCTGCAGGACCGGCCACCAGTTTCATACACTGATGGTACGTTAAGGGAACAGCTTTGTTGATATGAATCCACGGTCAGCTAAGTAAGAGGTGAAATGTGGGCTCATTGTCTATCACGTGGAATGTGGTGTCACAACATACGGTTCTGACCATGAGGTCGACAGTGATATGGCCGAGGGTAGACTGGGACCCTGCTCAAAGTCGGTGATCTTGATTGGGTCACTTATGATCTTTCTTGCGGGGATGCCAGCCCTTTGCAAAGTAATGAGAGGTATGATAGTGACTGAGGCACCGTAGTCTACTAAGGCAAGACGAAAGCCCATGCCATTGATGGTACATTCCAAATACAGTGGCCGGTTATGATGCTCAACCGGAGGGGAGTCTTCATCCAAAAAAAGCAATGCAGTGGATGGGATATGTCAGAGTTCGGCTTGAACAGCGAAGCATTCGAGACCGAGGCCAGTGGTGACCTCGATCAAGCAGTTGGATAGATAGCTTTTAACGGTAGGTGAAAAACCCATTTATAAATAAAAAAAACCCTTTGATTTCTAACATTTGCCCAAAGGAGAGCGTTGGCTGACTAGGTGGAGGTGTGACTGTGGGGGTGGCCTCCATCAAGGGTTCGGTGATGACAGGTTCGACATAGTCGGCGACAGCCATGAGAACCTGATGCTCCCGATTGTTGTTGCCATACAGTGGGTAAGGATGCTCACACACACCATTCTTATTTCTTAGCTTTAAGTCACCTGCAGTGACCTTCCTTGCAAAAATGTCCCTTAGCCAATTGCAATCCTTGAGGTGATGCCCAACGCCTCGATGGTAGGGGCAGTAGTTGGGCCTGACTTTATCCGCCTCCATGACATTTGCCCTTATCAATGGCATTTGGAAATTGTTGACATGTGCCACCCACTCTGCCAGAACCTTTTTAACTATATTCAATTCGCATGGATACTTGGGTGTAGGCTCTCACTGCCTTCTTTTGTCGGGGCATCGGTCCCCATCTTGGAAATGACGCTTGTAACAGCTGCGATTATTGTTTTTGTTGTTTTGAGCTCCAGAAGTTTTCGTCGCAAGAAGTGCATTTTGCGGTGAGGCTTCCATGGCTTGACAGGACCGACCGACTCGTAAGTGCAGTTTGTTTTCTCCTTAAGGTGACCCCATGACCTCAATTGTAAGTTTTCAATATGCACCTTGTATACATCACTCATATTCTTGATGCATATTGGAACCAATGTCTCATCCTTGCTAAAGTCTGTACATTCAAAGCACTTGAGATGAAAGAAATGCATATATTTGTTCAAATCCTCCCGGGATTCTGACGTATGCCCGCAATGTCCACTATAGTGACTCTTTCAGCTTCATAGTGAAATTTGTCCAAGAACAGTTGGACCATGTTGTACCATGGATGGACAGCCCCCGGAGGGATCTAGTGGTACCAAGTATAAGCCAAGTCGATGACGGACCTATGGAACTCTCGCAACTTCAAACTGTCTCCGGGGCCATATTGCTCTAATGAGCTGGTAAATCTGGTTAGGTGCTCACGGGGGCTGCCCTCGCGCCCGTTGAAGACCACAAAGTTCAGTTGCTTATACTTGAGTGGATATGGGGTGACAGCTATGTCGTTGGCGTATGGTGCATGGCCTGTCAGCCAGGCTGAGGAGTCAGGTTCGGAGTTCTTCGACAGGCGATGGATGAGTGCTTTCAAGTCTAACTTGGTGACATAGTTAGGGGATGGTTCCTCGTTGCCGACAAGAGAGGATGGTTGGCTGAGGCTCGCGAGCCCTCAGATGGGGCAAGTTGGTGAGCGGGTGTAATGGATGGTTGATACATGATAGGGGCTGGTTGTTATAATTGTACGTGGGCATGGGTGGGTGGGTGAGACATGTCCAGTACATGGCCAATGGTTTGGTGTTGTTCAGTTGGGTAAGGGTTGGGCTCCATCTCAATGGAGTCGTGGGTTTTGGAAGAGCTTCGGGTTAGCATATGTTGAGGTGTGATAACAGGAAGAATCTGTTGCAACGTCGATACAAGGTCTACTTGTGGTCTGCGGGGTGGCATTATAGAAGGAGGTGCGTCAGCTATAGGTAGTGAGGATGTCGCGAGTCCTACCGCCAAGGGTCTGGATGATCAAGGCAGTGGTGGTCGCGACACTGGGGCCTGAGTGGCGTCAAGAGTCAGCCCAGGTCCTGAAGGCTGGACTGGTGGAATGGATTATGGATAGGCCAACGCCTGTATGGATCTTTGCATTTCCATAATGGCGACCATCAAAGTGGTTTGAGAGTTTTGCATGTTGGCTATGGTGAGGGTAAGTTGCTGGATGGCTGCATTGATAACCACTTGTACATTGGGTGCAGTGGTTGGTGGGTGGTCATGGAGTCGTACGGCACTGGTCTCTTCCTGTTCACCGAGATGGTCTTCTTCTTGCACAGTGGGAATGAGGCCTTGGCTGGTTTTCCTGGTAGCTCTCTGTTGTACAAGCATGATGTCTAAGTGTGGAAGATATACAAACTGCAATAAGATGCTCACCTCCTCAGCAGAGTCACCAATATAATGCCAAGGAAAGTGAGTTCGTACCTAGCAGAGGTTCCACAAAGGCTGCAATCTGAATCAGCTTCCAGATGTACAAAATGAGAGACAATGAGAGTGGAGTAAGGGCAGAGAGCAAGGCTTCCCGGATAGGCCGTGAGGAGTGGCAGTGCAGTGGAGACAAGGCTGAGATGAACAAGGCCGGCAGTCGACAGTCTAAGTCAAAGTCCGAGTCAGGGTCCAATGCTACGGCTCAATGCTATGTCCAAGATTGTGTCCACTTGTGTTTCTCTCTCTAGAATCCAAGAGCTCTTGAGTTCTAGAGTGAGAAAGTGACTTTGCGAGAATGAGTAAAAGTCCCTTGAATGAAGTCCAAAGTCCACTATTTATAGGCAAAGGTATGCCTATGTCATCAAATGCCACATGTCATCCTCTGGGAGTGACACATCACCAGGGGGTCCAAAAATACAGGTTCTCCGTTGGGCTGCCGGTTCCCAAATCCATGCTGTCTACCCCACACAACGTCGCTCTACCTGTCTGAGAAGACTGACCACACAGCGTCTGCATGATCAGAGTAAGCCCGTTGCCCTAGCCACTGGTCCAAGCCTTTACTGAATCCCACAAGTGTCGTCAAGAGACACGTAGAGAACCTGACAGCGGTGAGGGTTGCCCCTGTAACCAACTGCCGAGCGCACTAGGCCCGACGCCCTTTAAAGACCTGCTCTCGTCCTGGACGAGGGTCATCACCCTGGGGGCGCCAATGATCACAGGTAACGTGAGTGGACATGGTCGCAGCTTAGTGCCTAGTGTCATGCAATTCACCCCAGGCGACGATAGCTTTGTGGTAACGAGCCTATCCCGCTGCGAAGGGTCCTCGTACCGGAGCACTACGAGCAAAGCCCCTCTAAATGTTGTACACGCCGAAGAGTGGGTCAAAGCATGTTCCACATCCATGGCGGGGGCGCATGAATGGTGAATGATTATGGTGTCCGGAGGCATGTAACATGATTGTGGCGCATGGGCGCAATGCTGAAGGCACGAGACATTGATTGTGGCACAAGGGCGCGGTGCCTACAGCACGAGCCATGATTATGGCACATGGGTGCGATGCCAATGGCACAAGACATTGATTATGGCGCATGGGCACAGTGCTTACAGCACGAAACATTGATTGTGGCACATGGGCGCGGTGCCTACAGCATGAGACATGATTATGGCGCATGGGCTCGGCGACGACTGTCACGAGACAATACTAAGTGCCGGGAGCACATGTTATGGAAGTGGTGCACGGGCGCGGCAACGACCGTCGTGAAGACGGCGCTGGGCGACGCTTGTCATGGCGTTGATGGCGGCAACGGGCGACGTGAGGTAGCGAATAATGAGTGAACATTTGTAGACTGTAGTGTGTTTGAATGGGTTAAGCAAGCAAAGTGTCAAAATCCCCCTGCGCTTAGGGTGGCCGACCCCCCCCCCCCTTAAAAGGAGGTGGCCGACCCCTTAAGGGTGGAGGAGCGCTAAGTCTAATTTGTATATTTTCTAAGGAAAGTGGAGCTGGAGTTGCTACGTTGGCGATAGAAATAATTTTAGTCAAGCAAAAAGTCAATGAAAAATGCACGTGACTTGAGCGTGCGCATTTTGACCGGTTGATAGCGTTGAACAATTGACCATTGAATGTACGACGTGTCGCGTAAAACGGGACCCCTAGTGGGCCCTTGGGTGCGACCAAAGTAGGTTAGGAACAATTCTGTAGGTACTTTTACATTTTTACCCTTTTTTATTTTATTTCTCCCTGCACAGTTAAATTTTCATCAACTCATTTTCTTTCTCATGACCCACTTTTTTACACTTTTTTATTCATTTCTCTCTCCACGTTTAACACTCCACTAACTTGTTTTCTCTCTCCTGATCTACTTTCTTCTCGTCCTCTCTCTAAAGGGTAGAATGAAGCACACAGTATCTCACTTGAATCCTTAATCTGCATACAAAAACAAGTTGATCAAATTATGTGAGAGCGGGAGGAGTAGTTAGGATACCCGACACCATCTGCTTCTACCATTATTTGCTCCTTAAAATCTGCAAATCTACCTTTGAAGTGCATTAAATGAGATGGAATATGTCAAGTATAAAGTTGAGTTGACCTGTAAGTTTGACTATCAATGTTGTCTGGCGTAATCTATCTCCCTTTTACCTAGGCAGCGTCACCCAGTGGATATGCCTTTCCAACCATGTTTGATACGCTCTGGACCAGTCACAAGGAAACCCTTGTGTTAGCCCTCATTCCTAAGCAGGGGCACAAACATGAATTTTTTTCAGGGGGTGCAAAAACTATATCGAATTCATCAAAAAAAATTATTAAAATAGAGTGCACTTAAAAAGCATACAAAAAGTATTATTAAGTTTCATGAGAGCCATTAAAGACTTTTTACAAGTACAACAAAAAAAAGGACAATACAAATTACACTCCAAGTATTTACGAACGAAATTATTAAATTACAAAATTAGATTTTATCTCTCAACTTCTCTATATCATATCACATACATATACTTACAAAATGTCAAGACATTTTCGACGATTCATATTGCACTATATTTTTCATATTAGAAAAGATTTGACAAGAAAATTTTGCGATAGAGATGCATTGCAAATTCATTACACAGAAAAACCATAAGATCATTGCCTTCAAATATATTCTCTCATTTTACGTCCATGACATTTGAAGAATCTTGGGCATCCTTATATTGCAAGAGTATTGTCAAATAACAAAAAACTCTAAGTATTGTTTATCATTGATACTTTGGGCGCATGTAAGAATATGTGATTTTGAAAAGTAAACTTTTCATAAAATTATAATCAGTTTTAAAAAATTAAATTTTACTTTATTCTAAAAAAATCAGTCGAAAGCTATGAAGGATGTACAAATAAAAAATTTTCAAAGTAAGACTAGTGTGACAAATTGTCCAAATAATGTATGATTAATAGGATGTCTATAATAATGATTTATAGTAAGATACTTTGATAATTTTTTCAGTCAATCTTAATTATTGAAATTTAATTAAAACAAAATTCAAGAAAATACTATTTCAAAATTTAGTCAATATGTTGGTGCAGCCATGCAGACCCTTATTTAGTTATCCATTTATATTTTTGTCAGACAATTCAATATCACACATGCATTTCAAAATGTCACACATCCATTAATCTTATCCAGCTTTGTTTGAGTGAGACTCACATTCACAAGTAGACACTAAGACACAAACCACAAGCAGACTAGCAGTCGAAGCAGGGAGCCTCGTCACGGCGTCGCCTGAGCGGCTTCAGTCACGGTCGCCGGTAGGGGAGATTCGGTCGAAGTAGCCGAGTAGCAGTCAAAGAGTGAGAGCCTCGTCGCCGCATCGCTTAAGTGGCTTCAGTCACGGTCGCCGGTCAGCGTCAGATCTGGTCGGAGTTCCAGATCTGGCCAGAGTTCGTCACAGCCTAAGCTTAGTCAACTGGCGGTCACAGTCCTCACGGAGTCATGGTCATGGTAAGAAAGAGAGAGAGGTGACTGCTGAGTGCCGACTGGTGTGAGTCTCAAGGAACGGGGTCTCGGGGAACGGGATCTTAGGAACGGGGTCTCGGTGCAATTCCCAAAAAAAAGTCTTACAAAAGTTTAGGGGGTGTTTCAGCCCCCCTCGTCACCACGTAGTTCCACCCCTGTTCCTAAGCTTTCTGATATATGCAAAAGAACATACCAAGGCTTATAGTTTAGTTGAGTTTGGGTTGGCGCTGTGGCATTTTGCATTCTTGTCCAGATTGCGACATCTCAAGGACTTTGCTTAAAGACGAAGGATACCCAAAGGTTGTCATTTTCTTTTGGAGGTAGAACAACAAGGGCATTATATCATTCTTTAGTCATGACTGCCAAAGCTACAGCGTTTCACGATCATCTAATTACTCCACCCTCAAGATATTCCCCCTGGCAATCCCTTTGTTAGGGCGGGATAAGTTAGGTTTCCCTAACTCAAAATCGTCGTTTAATTTTCTGTGTCGAGGCCTTTTGTCCATTTGTTCACTCTTATTTTGCCTTTATTTGCTCGCCATTTGGCATCCCTAAGATGGTTCACCTGGTTCCTCTGAAGCCAACATCTACAATTATTTTACGGTTCAGCCCATTTCTATACAATCAAGGCATTCAAAAACTCGTCCTTTTCCAGTTTTCCAAACATGATGACAATAAGCTTTCATGTCTTCCTGCTCCCCTGTACCACCCTGTGAGACTCTCAGGTTTCTACCCACTTTGTTTTTTAACCTTTCTAGGATTTTGTCCTTTCCTTACACATCACTTCATCTCTTTATGGTGGGAACGACCAAAACCTTTTATCCCTGCAACCTCTATTTCTTTACCGTTTAAAGCAAAAGTGGAATCTTTGGGTGGGTTTTGTGTATCTCACCCAAATGGCAGACCCCTTTAACAATGATTTGAATATAAATGAAGAAAATAACGTGGACCTTCGTACTTTTATAATTCCCCTTAACCCGCTTCTGGTCTACGATGAAAGAGAGGATAAAGATAAGTTGCTTACTGGAAAATTTATTGACCATAGATCCTTCTCTCAAAAGAAAATACAAAAAAGGGTGAGAGCATGTTGGTTCTTGCAGGGCCCCCAGTTAGGGTGCAAAAAGTGCCAAATGTTTTCCTCTTCCATTTTACAGTATCAACAGATGCTTAGCTAGTGCTAAACAACGGCCAATGGAATTTCTTTGGCGCTCTTCTGCTTCTACAACCATGGTTTCCCCATGTGATTTATGCTACAGTCCAGTTTCACACGGCTGATTTATGGATGCAGGTAAGCAACATACCAAGTGATTGTTACCATTTCTCTTTGGCTGAACGCTTAGGATGGGTAGCGGGATCAGTAATGGAAATCGATTGGTCCGAGAAAAAGGTCCAAAATAAGGATTACTTCTGAATAAAAGTGCGAGTTTTTGTTGATCTGCCACTCCCACCTGCCGTTTTTATCACTCTGCTTGATGGAGTGGGTTGGTTAACTCTCCAGTGCACGTATGAAAGAATCTTTATAGCTTACTACTGTTGTGGGTGCATCGGCCATGAAAACATCCATTTTAGGGCTTCACTGGTAGATGTTGTTGAAATGCTTTCCAAGCGAAATGCTCTTATTCCAGGAACAAATATTTTTGGCCAGCATTATCTTGACAACTACCCCATGTTTGCACACTCTCTAAGAGCCTTACCAAATTCTGACTGGAATCGGTCATCCAAGATAGCCATCTCCATGGATGATGAAGGTATACATCTCACCCATCTTATTGATGCGTTCTCCCCAGATCCATCAGTGGTCTCTAGTGATGACTTAAGTTTCGAGACAGCATCAGATTCTTTTCACTCTACAGCTGGGTCAATGCAAATTCCCAAGGTGATGAAAATAGTACTGACTCAGGAGACATGGATAGGGTGCCACCAGAGGAAGCAAATTTTGAGGTAAAATTTGATCTTAATGGAGACTTACTTGAAAATGATCACATTGCAGATTTAATAGCTGAAATGGATGTTCCCGTAAGGGAAAATCTTGTGTAACCAATAGAAATTTTTTTTGATGGCATCATTGGAGATGTAATAATGGATGATGCTTTTGAACCTGTTGAAGGAGATGATATGGATTATTCGGAATCAATTATCCAGGAAGTGATCACCATTTCTGATACATGAACTGAGGAAAGCTTGCTAGAAGTGAAAGATTTTGGAACACAATCTGATAAAACGGAACTGTATATGTCGCCGGAACAGGAAAAAGAATACCAGATCTAGCAAAATCTCCAGCATTTATTGCCTGCAGAGAAAGAAATCCACACAGGAGATTTTTCATCATTAAACCGCATGCCAATTGAATTTGATACTTTGGCTGTGACTGCCACGTGGACAAAGATAGCTGCATGGAAAAATCTCCCAGATCTGCAAATCTCATATGAATCTCCAAAATCAGCCTTAAATGCAGAGATCTTCCATGTTCCTACTCCAAGGATTTTCTCTGATAAACCTGTACGAAGAGTAAATGAAGAGAGGCTTTCTCTCTTATCCGCCCAATCTGGTGGGCTACCGAAATGGATTACTATCCAAGGGCCTGGGCCATTTTATAATTTGATTTCTTTGGACTTACACTCTTTGGTTTATGGCCTCTCTTTATTTGGACTTCAAGTTGCTCTGAATCCAAATTATGACCTGAGTAACTCAAGCCCGCTGGAAGCCTTAAAGCCCAATGCATTTTCTCAAAACAGTAGCCACCTAGGATGTAGCAGCCATATGGGACGCGGCATTGGGCCTGGTCCAGCTTCCTTCTTGGACTCCTTTCAACGAGTGGGCTGTGATGATTTCTTTAAGTCTTCACAAGGGCCCTATAATTTTCAGAATTATTTGGGCCGTGAAGGTGGACCTCACCCTTTCTTTTATTCAGTTTTGCATGCTAATTCTCTTCACAAATTTGCTGGGAACCTGCCAATGGGGAATCTCCCATTTTTGGACCATTCCTTTGCAGGAACCACATGACTTAATCTAAATTCATCTAATTTGATCTTTCAGGAACATGATTGCGGTAGTGGGGCGGTGAACCCTCCACCACCGACTTTGGCTGCTTCCATGAAGCAAATGAAAGAGGACTTAACTTTAAAAATATCTTCCACATAAAAAAATTATCTACAACTCACTAACCTTGCAAGACAACCCACACAAATCTCCAGCTCTGAAGTTTACTGCTCTTGGGACTAACCTAATCATATAGGCGCCATCAACATTAAGAGATTGGTTTGTGGCGCCAGAATTTAATGTTGATGAAGATGATCTCTCGGATGATTCAATTCTCTCACTACCTATGTCAGACAACACGAAGAATCGGTACAATAATAGCTCTGGTTAGCAATTGTATAATCTTACCGGAAAGCGAAAGATGCCAGAGGACGGAGTTATGGAAGAAGAAAAGGATGGGAAGAAACTCCGAGTGACGGAAAAAGATACTACTATTCCATCTTCAGGTTCCCCTTTAATTCCCCTTCTTTCCTTTCTACAGTCATTTGTTTTACTGCACTATTACTTCGTCAAGCTCTGCTTTACTTTTCATCTTATGAACTGTAAAAAATGAAAATACAAGACAACCTTAGATTCCGTTAAACATGCCAAGAGATTTAAGATTAACGCTGGAGAATCGGATCTATTTGTTCACGGAATCTTTTCGAGGAGTGGTTCTCAGGCCTCGGTTTGCAAAACCTTAGGCCACTCTCCTTGGCCAAAGAGACGGAGGAATTTTTCTGGTGATGTGAGTTTTAGAGACTTTAACTTATCCATCGGCCACGAAGAAATTGACTTATTGAGTAAAGAGGCGCCCAGGTTTAAATCATCACCTCAAAAATGCTCACGGTGCCTTACTATAAACCCTTTTACTCTATGTATAGAGCCTCTCTCTGTACGAGTTTTGGGTGTTGTCTCGCAACAACCCCTTCATACTCAATGATACAACTTTGCTGGAACTATCATGGGTTAGGTCATGCCCTATCAGTTCGTGCAGCAATAAAGATGACAAGATCTTATAAACCTAGCTGTATTTTCTTACAAGAAACAAAGAAACCTGGAAATTTTGTTACCTCAAAGTTCCTCAAGATGGGTTACACGAATGCCGTTGGTGTTGACCCGAGTGGCATCTCTGGTACAAAAGAGGGCCTGTGGGTTGGCTGGAGAGAGGAACTAATTGGCAAGGTTCTGTACAGCGATAAGAATTTAATCCTTGTAAAGCTTCAAGATAGTGGTGGTAATTCTTGGGTGTCGGGTTTTGTTTATAGGCATCCAAATCTGGCAAAGAGGAAGAAGACTTGGGATAAAATAGCTACATCTCTGTTAGTGGTGAGATCCCCATTACTTCTTATTGGAGATTTCAATCAAGTCTTGTCACCATCTGATAAGACCGGGCCTAACTCAAACAGCATTCCTAGTTATGATAGCCTGACAGAGTTCCTGAGATATTTTCATTTAATTGACGTGAAATGGGTGGGACCCTCTTTTACTTGGACAAATAACCATAAAGATCATTCGTGTATTTCTGAGCGTATAGTCCGGGGATTTGCAAATATTGAGTGGTTTTCTTTATTCCCGCATGCTACGCTAACAAATCTGGGGATCCAATCATCAGACCATGCGCCCTTACTACTAGATACGCAACCATTCATTTCTAAACTTTCACGACCCTGGCATTTTGAAGCTATGTGGCTAAAACACCCACTAGGTAAACCTACTATCTTTCAAGCCTAGCAACAAGTGGTGGAGGGCTCTCCACTCTACCAAGTGGCCACATGGGGTGCAATTATGATGCAAAACTTGAAAAGTTGGAATAAGGAAGTTTTTGGACATCTACACACCCAGATCATGAATACCATAGCTGATTTGAACCATTTCCAATCTCTACTCCCTAGCTTGGAGGCTCAACAGTTGGAACAATTTTCTAGACGCAGATTGAACTGGCTTATGGTGTGTGAGGAAGTTTTCTGGGCTCAGAAGGCCAGGTCCCAATGGTTGAAGCTCAGGGACCATAATACCAAGTTTTTCCATCAATCTACTAAAATCCGGCGTAATTGGAATCGTATAGTTACCATTACCGATGAGAACAATATTACTCACTCATCACATCAATCTATTGAATTGTGTCCGGTATCCCATTTTCAAAGTATTTTCTGCCCTCCAGATCTGACAGCCTACCAAATTTGGCTATAGTGAACGGTATTTTAAATTGCCTTAATGATAAACATATAGGGTATTTGGCTAGACCCTTTACAGCCTCGGAAGTTAAACTTGCTCTTTTCCAAATAAAACCTCAAAAATCCCCTAGACCTAATGGCATTTCTGCTTTAGTTTATCAACAATGTTGGGACTTTATGGAACGACCTATTACTACAGTTGCTTTATCCTTCCTTCGATCGGGCACATGCTCTGGATAACAAATAAACCTTTATTGTTCTTATTCCAAAATGTAAAAACCCTCAATCTCCGAGTGACTTCAGACCAATCAGCTTATGCAACACCATGTATAAGATTATCTCAAAGGTCTTCGTAAATCGAATCAAAGGTTATCTTGGTGACCTTATCTCTCAATTCCAAAATGCCTTTGTGGGAAAAAGACATATTGCGGATAATATCCTCATTGCTCAGGAGTTATCATCCAAAATTAGACTGGCTAAACGAACAAAGGGTATCTTGGGAGCTATCATGATGGATATGAGTAAGGCATATGACCGAGTGAAATAGAATTTCCTAGAGGCAGTTCTCATAAAAATGTTGTTTCCAGCACATCTGATGCATCTCATCATGCAGTGTGTATCTACAGTTTCCTATGAAGTGCTAATCAATGGAACACCATCTAAACGTTTTCAACCTAAGTGCGGCCTTAGGCAGAGGGATCCGTTATCTCTTTATCTCTTTATCCTCTGTGCTGAAGGACTTTCTGCAGCTCTTTCGAAGGCCCAAGATAGGCGTTTGATTCCTGGTATCAAAGCAGGCATGAAGAGTCCTCCTATAAATCACCTTTTTTTGCTGATGATGCCATTATATTTACCAAGACAACGCCCCAATCTGTTGACTCGATTAAAACAACCCTGGAGTCTTACTGCTTGGAATCAGGCAAACAGATCAACTTCACAAAGTCCTCTGTGACTTTGAGTCCAAACGCCAGTCTGACTGATACTGATTATGTAACCCAAAGCTTGGGTTTCAAAGCAGCAACAGATTTTGGATCCTACTTGGGAACCCAACTCGATGTCATTACCCGAAGGAAAGAAACTTTTTGGGACTTAATTGACAAAGTCAGAGATCGCTGTGCAAGCTGGAATGGGTTCTTCTGAATAAAGCTGGATGGGCCACTCTCATCAAATCCGTCCTTCAATCTCTACTCATTTATCACATGCAGGTATATCTCTTTCCCGCTCACGTATGTCACAAGATTGACTCCTTGCTTGGTAGGTTTTGGTGGTCAGGAAATGAGAACAATCACGGCATGCATTGGATTAATTGGCATGCATTATGTGGACCGCTGGAATTTGGTGGGCTTGGATTCAAAGATACAAGGCTATTTAATCAGGCTCTACTATCCAAAACTTCATGAAGAATTATGGCCAACCCAGAATCTCTTCTTGCCCGAGTAATGCAAGGTAAATACTGCACTCGCCAAAATTTCCTCAACTCTCCAGAAATCGACAACTTCTCAAACGGATGGCGGGGCATTATTTGCTGATGGAAAATGCTCCGCAATGGCCTAAGCTGGAAAGTTGGCAATGGCAGGAGTATCTCTATCTGGAATGATTACTGGATTCCTGCAAACAAAAAACTTCTTCTCGCGCCGATTAGAATATTCAACCTGACGCAAGTTCTAATCTTGTGTGTGATTTGATTCATAATGGTAGGTGGAACCAACAAAAGATCGAATTGCTCTTCACTCCTCCTATTGTTAACTCTATTATTGCTATTGATATTCCAAGGCTTGACTACGATGACCAGATTGTCTGGGGACCAACGACAAATGGGGAATTCACAGTTTCTTCAACTTATAAAATGTTATATATTGCGAAAGTGGAGGACATGAATTCACATCAGAAGCTACCTTACCCTATTTCTGATTTCTCAGTGAATATCTGAAGAAAAAAAAAACTATGAATTTTTTGATACCGCTCAAGATTCGATTCTTGGTGTGGCAGATTTTATTGGACCGTCTACCCTTACAATTAAATCTTAACCACCTTGGCTCCAATCAAGTGCTGGTTGTCCCTTATGTGACTTAAACAGGGAATATGTCACCCATCTGTTTGTAAAATGCCTTTCCGTCAGACCTATCTGGTTCGGTTACCCCTTGGTATCCGGAGTGAGGGTATCAGCTGTACCGGTAGGGAATGGCTTATTGCTTGGCTTGACCAGAAATTTGGACCCGCACATTCCCTCGGCCTAATTTATTTTTTTTGTTACCCTTTGGTTTATTTGGACCCATAGAAACAAGCTTGGTTTTCGTAACATACCCTTTAACCCGTGGGAGATTATTCCACAAATTCTCACTTGGATTAATTCAATATACACTGATCTAACTCATTTGCCTTCAAAACCTTCTTCACTCCCTCAACCGAATTGCTCACCAAATACAAACCATAACCCAAATCCTCATTGTGATCCGATCATTGTTCATAGTTGTCTTTTGCCTTGTTCTTGTGTAACTCCTTATAACTTTACCATGGTCCCTTTTTCCTGTTTTGATAACAATCGTCTTCGGGTAGGCATTGGTTTATCTTGTTCTATAAATAGTGTGAGGTGTGGTTCGGCGGCTTTTTCATCTTTGTCCTCGGACAATTATACTGCTTTAGCCATTAGTCTGCATATTGCATCTTTATGGGCTCTTAAAAATGATTTCCTACATATCAAGGTTTTAACTGAATATTGTTTCCTCCTCAATCAGATGGCAGGTTCTGAAGACATTTTAGATACGGTAGCAACCATTATCTATGATTTTTGCAATAGTGTAACAGACTATCATCACTTTAGTATTGACAGGGCAGCCCCTCACCTTTTGACAGAAGCACGGCTCTTACTCATTTTGCATGTCAGGCCCGTATAGATATCTACCAAGACTGGGTTGATGACAAAGTGAAGGGTGTTGGCCTTGTTTCGTAGTGATGCTGATTCATAGACTTTTACAGGGTGTCTTCTGGGTTTGACTTGTATTTTCCTTTTCTGAACTACTTTATTTTGTCTTGTTGTATTAATCATAAGGCTGAATGTTATTTACTTTGAATGCAATTCTCTTATTAACCACAAAAAAAAAAAAAAGGCATTCGTCAAATTGATGCATATTTTAATAGACAATTGCTTTGATCTACATTGTGTGATTCTGCAAAAACCATTTATTCGTTGATAATAGGTATGACTTACATTACATGACAAGAAAAAGTGCCTTAAATCTAGCTTTGAATTTAAAACCTAAATAACTATTAGTAAAATGCAACCAGGTGTGGCAGAGGGTGGAAAGTGTTAAAGTATGATAATTGTACGTTGTTAAATAACTTATCGGATGAATATGTTATAAAAGTCACGTTTAACTTAACTAACAAGGTTGATCAAATATGTAGGCATAAACTTCATCCGTTTGAATTTTCTCTTTGACTATTAAAGAAATTTCAGAATACATCTAATAGTATATAAACATCGAAACAAACTCAAATGGCATTGTTAAAGAATAAGTCTCCTTTGCCAAATCAAGCTAGGGTAAAAAAAAAAATAAGATGTAAATATTTACACTACGACAAACATTTTAATTTGTGATGATTTTCTCGGTGACTAAAATGGTTTTTCATAAAAAGTTTCAGAAAGATGACAAAAACATGTTTGGTGGCCAAATATGAATCTATCGTCGCAAAGTATATACTACGTTTGGCAACAAAATATGAATCTATTGTCACAAAGTCAAAGACAAGTTTGGACGGTTTCTTTAGTGTCGAAACTTGTCTTTGTAGATAACTGTGTTTTGATGACGAAACTTGTCATTTGATTTGGTGACAAGATGGTATCCAGTTCTGTTGCTTGCTCGTTTCTTCTTATCCTGTAACTTTGTAATGACTTATTGTCATGGCAAAAAGTGGCAAGAAAAATTGAATCCATATCTAAAACATTCATGAAAAAGATACCATGAATTGTTGACAACAACTGATTATTGCCTTTAAAAAGCAACATTACAAGTATGAGAAGTGGAATTGAACAGTGCTACAAATTATTTATAGGTGAAACGTCATTGAGGACTGGACGTGTTACAAGTAAGCCTAGACAAACTAAAATGGGGTACTAAATATGACAAGCAATAAATAAACATAACAAAAGCACCAGTTTGAAGCCCATTGCGAGCTAGGTGATGTGCATGGACAATAGGCACCTTGTGTGCTCCCCAAACATTGAAAAGCTCGACTGGGCCAAATTAAGTCGATCGAGGATATATATATATATATATATATATATATATATATATATATATATATATATATATATATATATATATATATATATATATATATATATATATATATATATATATATGGGAGCTGATCCATTGATAGCGCTAGCAAAATGGAGTATTTGCTAGCGCGATCTGGGCCGTCCATCCTGAAAGATGGACGGTCCAGATCGCGCCTTTTTCGAAAACTGTCAGTCGTCCGCGACATTATATCGCGGACGACTTTTTTTACCTTTTTGCCCCTCCACCCGTCCGCTACATTGTATCGCGGACGACTGACAGGCCCTGACGCATGTCAAAAAAAAGTAATCCGCGACACAATATTGCGGACGACATTTTTTACCTTTTTGCCCCTCCATGCCGTCCGCGACATAGTATCGCGGACGAATGACAGGCCCACACATGTGTGGTATGACTTTTCTGTGTCATTAATGTGTCCGCAAGGGAGGGAAAAGAGAAGACTAGTCCGCTACATAATGTAGCGGACTAGTCTTCTTTTTTTCCCTCCCTTCTCTCATTCTGACTTCTTCTTTTCTCTCTCTTCTTACTTTGATCCTGATGAACAAATCTTCATGAAGTTCGTTGGCAACAGATTGCCATTGGTAAAAAAGACTCCAAAACGAGCACACTTAATTAGCACTTCCACCTGCAGGCTGGAACCATTCATGAAATTGGCTAGCAACAGATTGTCATTTTGTTCTAGGGTCTTCAACCTCCTCCATTTCTATCACCCTTCCACCGTCTTGAAGGAGCTCATCCAGAAGAGAGAAGATAAGAGATGAGGGGGAAAGAGAAAATAAAAGTTGGTTGTCTTTTTTCAAGAGCTCTGACAACACAGATGTCTCTTTTCGAGAAAGTAAAATAGTCCGCTACATAATGTAGCGGACGGTATTTTTGTTAAAAAACGTCCGCTACATTATGTAGCGGACGAACTTAAAAAAAATGTAAAAGAAGATTTGGACCGTCCGCGATACAATGTAGCGGACGGGTGGAGGGGCAAAAAGGTAAAAAAATCCGTCCGCGACATAGTGTCGCGGACGACTGACAGTTTTCGAAAAAGGCGCGATCTGGACCGTCCATCTTTCAGGATGGACGGCCCAGATCGCGCTAGCAAATACTCCATTTTGCTAGCGCTATCAATGGATCAGCTCCCTATATATATATATATATATATATATATATATATATATATATATATGGGGGCCGATCCACACCCACCGGTGGAGAAATAACAAATTTCTCCACCGAACCGCTGGTCTTACCAGCGGTTGGCCACGTGGGCCAAAAAAGGACGAAAAGGGACAAAAAAGGACGAAAATACTATGATAAATTCATGAAAATATCACGAGAAAATGAAAAACTCGTGAGAAAATGGTGGCAATAATGCCCAACCGCAACTCCTACATGCGGTTGGCATTATTGCCTTCCGTGACCCCACCCCCCACCCGTCACCCCCCTTGCCCCCCACCCCCTTGCCCCCCACCCCGTGGCCCCCACCCTATGTCCTTTTCCCCCACCCGTGAACCCCCCTTCCCCCACCCGTGAACCCCCTCTTCCCCCACGTGTCATTACCACCCTACCCCCCACCCCCACGTGTCATTCCCCCCTCCCCCTCCCTGCTGTTCACTCACGGTTCTTCTCTTCCTCTCTCACTTTTCTCTCTATAAAATCCCTCCTCCCCGAATCATTTCTTCCACCCTCCTCATTCTCCCTATCTCACCTACATACAAACAAAAAAAATTTACGCTAGAAGATCGGTGGATAACCGCTAGAAGATCGGTGGATAACCGCTAGAAGACCGGTGAATTTTTCTTGAAATATATCAAGTTAAAACAAGTAAGTATTTTTCAATTTGTTCTTACCAATTGATTGTTTAAATTGTGTTACGCTTAAGTTGTTCTTACAATAGTCTAAAATTCGTGTTTAGGGCGTCAAAGGGCGTCAAAATTACGTTTTGACAAATCGGGGTATTACATTCGAAAAATTCCAAAATAGCGATTTTTTAGGGCGTCAGAAATAGAATTTTTCACGAATTTATAAAAAATAGCTAGAGCTAGATTTTGCCAAAGTACGAAACAGAGACCCTAGTTATTTTCAAAAGATCTATATCAGGTAAAAATTTCAGATTTTTCCAAAGACCGGAAAGGGGTTAACTGATACACGCAACCTTGTAACTTTGCAGTGTAATTTAAAATATCAAGCCAGCGCGATTTCGCGCAAAACTTTTATGAGAACCCTAGGGTGTTGGGAAGTTCCATTCCCCAGGAATTCGGGCCATTCCGAAGCCGTTAGCTAATTTTTTGGCCGAACGGGCTTTTAAGCGCTCGATCCGGACACCGGTTCGGGATTTTTAGGCGAAAAATCCGTAAAATACTTTTTAGATCAAGAATGAACTCAGGAAGCTTAAAATAGCATTTTAAAGCACTTTTGATATTTTCTGAAGCCAGGGGGTATTTTGGTAATTTGCCACCCCGAGAGGGGTATTTTGGTAATTTTCCCGAAAAAATTTTCCAACGGACTTTTAAGTCCAGAAATGTAAGTAAAACGCCTGAAATGTTATTTTGCAGCTGATTGCGGGGCGTAATTGTCGCTAAAGGTGAAAACTTAATTAGACAGTTTTTTTACGAATTTATAAAAAATAGCTAGAGCTAGATTTTGCCAAAATACAAAACAGAGACCCTAGTTATTTTCAAAAGATCTGTATCAGGTTAAAATTTCAGAGTTTTTCAAAGACTAGAAAGGGGTTAACTGATACGCGCAACCTTGTAACTTTACAGTGTAATTTAAAATATCAAGACAGCACAATTTCGTGCGAAACTTTTATGAGAACCCTAGGGTGTTGGGAAGTTCCATTCCCCAGGAATTCGGACCATTCCGAAGTCGTTAGCTAATTTTTTGGCCGAACGGGCTTTTAAGCGCTCGATCCGGACACCGGTTCGGGATTTTTAGGCGAAAAATCCGTAAAATACTTTTTAAATCAAGAATGAACTCAGGAAGCTTAAAATAGCGTTTTAAAGCAATTTTGATATTTTCTGAAACCAGGGGGCATTTTGGTAATTTGCCCCCCCGCGACGGGTGTTTTTGTAATTTTCCCGAAAAAAAGTTTTTTAGTCCAGAAATGTAAGTAAAACACCTGAAAGGTTGTTTTGAAGCTGGTTTGATGGGCGTTAGGGTGACAATGAACCCCCGGGGGCTATTTTGCTAATTTTACGTTACACAAATCTGTGCTTAAAATAACTTTTAGTTCAGGAAAGGGTGTGAGACACCTGAAAAGTTATTTTAAAGAGTGAATTCAGGAAGCTTGTTGTCAGGGGGCATTTTGGTAATTCGCATCCCCGATAGGGGTATTTTCGTAAATTTGCAGCGTTAAGTTTTTCAAAGGATTTCTTAGTCCAGAAATGTAAGCAAAGCACCTGAAAGGTTGTTTTGAAGCTGATTTGGGGCGTTAGGGTGATAATGAACCCCCGGAGGCATTTCGGTAATTTGTCGCTCATCGGGGGCTATTTTGCTAATTTTACATTATACCAAATTTCTCGAAAGACGGTGGTTTAAATAAATTTTATTCTTCTTTTATTTAAATCTATGACTTGTTGAGAATGATATAATTTTTATTTTTTAGATTCCAGTATAAATATGGATGCAACTGGAGGAAATAATTTTTGTGAAGGTTCTGATCCACCTTACGTTGGTCAAGTTTTTCAAGCACTGGACGAAGTTGAAGCATACTATAGAGCATATTCGAAAACGATAGGTTTCGGTATTAGAACTAAGACGACTAGAAAACGGGCGAATACAGATCAAATTGGTGCAAGACTATTTGAGTGTCATAGAGGAGCACCGCATGTAACTCCGGTCGTTCGGATCAGTGACGAAGGGACAACAAGACAAAGAAAACGGGACACATTTCCGGGTACCGGCTGCAAGGCCCATGTGTATGCAGTACACCGAAAAAATGAAAACCATTGGGTTGTCACAGGAGTGGAGTTGAGCCATAATCATCAGTTGATGACCCCCAGTAAGATTGGTCAAATTCATCAACACCGAGAAATAAGCGCGGCACACAGACAACTAATTTTTACAATGGCCGAGGCTAAAATTCCACCTTCTAAGATGATGGGGGTTTTCTCAAGCCAGGCTGGGGGGATTGACAAGTTGAGTTTCAACGAAGTAGACCTTCGAAATGAACTTCGTGCTCAGAGGAGAGAGTCTTTCGGTAAGAGTGATTCTCAAACTACACTTGATCTCTTCAGGTCCCTTCAGAGTGAGAATTCTGGATTTTTTTACAGTCTCCAACTGGATGATGAGAACCGCATTAGTACTATATTTTGGGCGGACCCCCGTTCTAGAGCTGCTTACCAAAATTTTGGGGATGTTGTGACGTTTGACACCACATACCGCACCAATAAGTACTCTATGCCTTTTGCTCCGTTCACCGGGGTGAACCACCACTATCAGTCAATCTCGTTTGGCTTTGCCCTGCTTAGGGATGAGACGGAGGAGTCATTTACGTGGTTATTTGAAACGTGGCTTCAAGCAATGTATCATATTCCTCCAAAGACCATCATCACCGACCAAGATCTGGCAATGAAAAATGCAATCGCTAAGGTCCTTCCAGATACTCACCATGGCCTGTGCACATGGCACATAAGCAACAAATATCCCGAACGGCTTCACCATGTATATGCAAACCATCCGTCATTCAAGACTGACTTTAATACATGTGTGAAGAAATCGTTGACGGTAGACGTGTTCGAGGAGAGGTGGGCCACGTTAATGGATACTTACTATTTGCACAATCACGAATGGTTACAATCGTTGTATGAGATCAAGACACAGTGGGTCGGTGCCTACACCAAGAATTTTTTTGCAGCCGGAATGACTACGACCTCGAGAAGCGAAGCTATGAATTCATTCTTTGATGGGTACGTAGGCCAGTCTTCAAGTATAGCGGAGTTCGTACTAGAGATGCAGAAAGCCGTTGACAGGCAATTGTACCGTGAGAGAGAAGCCGACGCGGCTACAGTTTGCAAAGAAAGAGCTATACTACTTTATTCACCTTTAGAGGCTCATGCGGCTCAAGTCTATACCAAGGAAATGTTTCGACAGTTTCAAGAGGAACTACTAAAGTCGAATCAATATGGCATGACAAAGTTGCACGAGTATTCCACCAGAGACATCAAGGTTTATGCTTTGACAAATGTGACGAACTTCGCCAATCCGTGCTCTTCGTCGGCTCCGAGGACCAGACGACATTTTACCGTAGCAATTTGTAAGGACACTGGGTTGGTTAATTGCAACTGTCAACTGTTTGAGCATAAAGGTATACTTTGTCGACACGCGTTGAGGGTTTTGAGCGCCAAGAATGCTAGTGAAATCCCTCCACCGTATATCTTGGAACGGTGGACGAAGGAAGCCAACAGAGTCCACGGTCACATTCCTTACGTGCCCAATGTTTCAGTTGATTTCGAGCAATCTGAGTCGCTGCGATATAATCACCTTTGTAACATCATGCACGGTTTATCAATGGATGCAGCGTCGACATTTGATGGGTACAGGTATCAAGTTGAAGCAGCCGCACGGGATAAGGCTATGCATGCACAGTTTAGGATGGCATTACCAGAAACTGTGGACACTCCGACTACTCGACCAACTCCAGGCGGTAGATTCAATCGAGCCAAACAGCCAGTCATTGACGGCACTGACCTACAAGGTGAGGAGGACGACATTTTTGATCCAATTATTTCTCAAACAAAAGGGCGAAAACGAGCAATACGCATGAAGAATCCGATTGAAGAAGCAACGGGTCAAAAAAAATTACGAAAGTGTGCGTTGTGTAATAAGATGACTGATCATGACAAGAGAAACCATTATAAAGTGTTAGGTATCGAACCTGGCAGTATGGTCGAGGAGGACGATGATGAGGAAGAGTGTTAGGGTTAATGTTTCAGTTGTATAAATTGAACTTTTATAATGTTTAAATTTGTGATTTGGTTTGTGCAATCTTTAATTTGTGATTTGATTTGTGGATTATTGATATTTTTGGTAACTCCGTTTTCGGGCACACTTTAGGCCCCAATTGATAGCTTCCGAAAAAAGTTGTAATTTTTTTTGTCACTTTTTTTCCGCTCATTGCACTTCAGGCACGCTAGTTAGCCCATTTGTAAGACTTTCGGCGAAAAACGAGACACATTAATTTTTGAGTTTTCCTAGGAAGGGCCTATTCGGGCACACTTTAGGCCCCAATTGATAGCTTCCGAAAAAAGTTATAATTTTTTTTGTCACTTTTTTTCCGCTCATTGCACTTCAGGCACGCTAGTTAGCCCATTTGTAAGACTTTCGACGAAAAACGAGACACATTAATTTTTGAGTTTTCCTAGGAAGGGCCTATTCGGGCACACTTTAGGCCCCATTTGATAGCTTCCGAAAAAAGTTGTAATTTTTTTTGTCACTTTTTTTCCGCTCATTGCACTTCAGGCACGCTAGTTAGCCCATTTGTAAGACTTTCGGCGAAAAACGAGACACATTAATTTTTGAGTTTTCCTAAGAAGGGCCTATTCGGGCACACTTTAGGCCCCATTTGATAGCTTCCGAAAAAAGTTGTAATTTTTTTGTCACTTTTTTCCGCTCATTGCACTTCAGGCACGCTAGTTAGCCCATTTGTAAGACTTTCGGCGAAAAACGAGACACATTAATTTTTGAGTTTTCCTAGGAAGGGCCTATTCGGGCACACTTTAGGCCCCATTTGATAGCTTCCGAAAAAGTTGTAATTTTTTTTGTCACTTTTTTTCCGCTCATTGCACTTCAGGCACGCTAGTTAGCCCATTTGTAAGACTTTCGGCGAAAAACGAGACACATTAATTTTTGAGTTTTCCTAGGAAGGGCCTATTCGGGCACACTATAGGCCGCATTTGATAGCTTCCGAAAAAAGTTGAAATTTTTTTTGTCACTTTTTTTTTCGCTCATTGCACCTCATGCACGCTAGTTAGCCCATTTCTATGAATTTCGGCGAAAAGCGAGACGCGTAATTTTTTCGAATGCCGTCATATGAAAGGTATATTCGCGCACATTTTAGCGCCAAATTCATAGCATGCGAAAAATTATGTACATTTCTTTTTGGTACAATTTTTTGTAACATCACAGCAGCTAGCCACGCACGTCAGGATAATGGTAATGAATGCGTCTAGCTTCATTCTTTTTCAGCTCCCAGGCTATCCTATACCTAAACGTCAAGGCATCCTTCCTAGTCCACGAGGAGTGTTTGAGCACTTCCGAGCGAGCAACGTAGTCCATGTACTTGAGGACGTAAATCCCGCAATCGTGACCGTTATATTGCTTTGGTCGGTCCTTTATCATCACGACCGTCCAAGGGTCACCCTGTGGCCGTCCGCATGCTAGCGAGAGGACAGTAGTCTGCATCCAACAATAAAAACGAGAATCAAGCCTATGAGACAAGAACAATATACTATGGGCCAAGGTCAAAAAATAAATACTAACCACTAAAGTGATGTACTCGTTGTACATCTGTGCCAGCAGCTGTCCAGGCTCGTCCTCCCTTAGGCTATCGTATATGTGAACCGTTCTGAACGCTGGATGGAGAACTAATAGGAACCAGTGGTTTGCATGATGACAGGGTATCATGATAAGGTTCGCATCAGCAGCGGGACATTGATAGTCTGCGTTCATCATGCCTAACACGTTTCGACCTGGTTTCCACTTACTCCTACCGCCCCCTCGCCTCCATTCTGTGAATTCTCTCACCGTTAATTCCACAAAATGAGTGGGATACATGTTAAGCTTCAAATATTCAGAACGGTTAAAACGTTGCTCTCTAATCCGGAGCAGTTCTATGTAAGCGTTCATGACAAAATTTGAAAGATCTGTCTCCGGCGCCAACGTTCTGATATCCTCATGACCTAGGAATGTCGCAAGGGGAAAGTCTGCTGAATTGACAGGCTCATGCCCAAAGTAGTGCCGGTCGATCCAAGCCATCTTGTCCGACCTCAATGGCTTCGTCGCTTGTCCTTTGTCCGACCGAAAGCTTGGGCGCGAGGCCTGGATTCCTACTTGGGGAACCTGACTCTGGCACTGAGAGTCGTATGCGTCAGGAGGCAAGCGACTATACGGCTCCCACACCTGACTCTGGGGCTGATAGTCGTACGCGTCAGGAGGAGGGCGACCAGACGGCTCCCACACCTGACTCTGGGGCTGATAGTTGTACGCGTCAGGAAGAGGGCGACCAGACGACTCCCACACCTGACTCTGGGGCTGATAGTCGTACGCTTCAGGACGAGGGCGACTAGACGGCTCCCCTTCGTAACCCCGGTACGCAAGACTAAAGTTTTGAACTTCAGTCTTGTACTTCTCAATGGACCTCTTGAGATTGTCAGGAGCCTGCGCGACAAACCAGTCAAACGACTCCAGCTGCTTGAACACCTCAATGCCCTGGTCAACCTAAAAAACATGGTAGAAAAATATGGCTAATCATATTTGACAAATGGTCGATAAGGTGCGCAAATAAATTATCAAACAACACTAGCATGACTTACAATGGCCAATGCCCAGAACTGGTCATAGACCTCACGTGGCGCGTACGATGTCTTCTTCACCTGGGAAGGGCGATTCACCCTCGTGCGCGTCACCCTGAGAAACCACTGTAAGTATTCCTCAGTACTAATGCCGTCGTGCTTCAGCGATACAAGGCTATCATACGTTTCCTGCCAGGTATTCCACTGGTGCACCTCGTCACCCAACAAAATCAAGGCATCAGCCACCTCGAAGTTCGGCCCTCGACCACCCCTGTATGGCCGCATGTCTACAGCGGGTTTTGGTATCCCTTGTGGACAGCCAGCTTGCTTCATAGCTCGATCGGGCATCTGAAACTCACATTCTTCGAAGTGAATGAGCGGCACCCGAACCAAACCTGCCAGCACGTACGACACCGGAAGTTGCCAACACCACTCATCCAACAGATGCATCACCTTGCCATATGGCTGCCACGTCACCTGGGATGCATCTAGTATCTCTAGTTCCCCCCGATAGAACTTTAGATGGTGGTGAGGGTCTACCCGTCTCCACCTCCGGTTGGTCGTAGGCCCCCAGGCCCACACCCTAGGCCACGTCTCATCGGAATCTACCAACGGTTGTGGACGACCCATGGGTAGCCTCTCGTAAGACCAAACCTGTGAATGCAAACATTATATGGAATTAGTAATTAATCCCGAATATATTGACTAAGGATCCTACCAAGAAAATAAATGCTCATACCTGTAATAGAGTCAGGCAGGCGGCAATGGACTTGGCACCGTTTCTCGTAGTCCGACGTCCTCTAACGTAACAGTCATTTCACCAAACCGGAAGTGAAATGAGTTCGTCTCGCTCCTCCATCGTTCAACTAGAGCGGATATAAGGCAATCGTCGTGTCGAGACCATTTCCCGGGATCGGTGAACAGGGTTAAATTTTGACGGTGTAATAGCTGTATTTGTTCCTCGTTTAGTACCCACTCTTCAAGGTGCCTTGTGCTTTGAATTGTTTCCAAAACACCCCTATCGACACCGTCAAATACGTGCCTCGCGACGTGGTCATCGTCATCGTATAGGATTGATGTATCATGAGGTCCAGAGCTGAAATTCATACCTTTAAGAACAAAATATAATTATAAACCAACTTAGCGTCCATAATATCCATAATATTTACATTCCAAAACTATAACTGGATCTTTAACCTAGCTTACCAACACATTAGCAATAGTCATTATTTCAATGTATTAAAACAAATCCTCAATTCCCACCACTCCGAACGCTTAATTACGCTAGTTCCCACTGAATTTAGCGCCAACGTGGTTATATAGCAATATATAGCCCGATGGCCCCTACACCTCCAACACCTCAAAACCGCTTTAAAGTCAAGTTTTTAAATGTATTACGTCAATTATATACCAAATATATCAGGAAAAATTTTAAAGGGGGCAAGTTACCAAAACACCCGCTACTTATGCAAAATATCCCCTGGCAGTCATCGCCGGTGCGTCACAAGGTTCAGAACATCTGGAACAAAATAAGTTTTCGGGTGTCTCACACCCTTTCCTGAACTAAAAGTTATTTTAAGGTATGAATTTTAAGCTGGATCCTTCCTAGCAAAATAGCCCCCGAACATCGGCAAATTACCGAAATGCCCCTGAGCGTTCACTATCACCCCAACGCCCCCGAACCAGCTTCAAAACAACATTTCAGGTGGTTTACTTACATTTCTGGACTAAAAAGTCGTTTGAAAAACTTGGCACGGGAAAATTACCAAAACACCCCTTGGCGCGGGAAAATTACCAAAACACCCCTACGCGCGCCACGTCAGCTTCAAAACAACATTTCAGGTTTTGTAATTATATTTCTGGACTAAAAAGTCCGTCAAAAAACTTAGCACTGTAAAATTACCGAAATACCCCTCTCGGGGCGGCGAATTACCGAAATGCCCCTGGCATAAAAAAATATCAAAAGTGCTTCGAAATGCTACTTGAGGCTTCCTGAATTCATTCTTGACATAAAAAGTATTTTACGGAGGTTTCGCCCAAAAATCGCGAACCGGTGTCCGGATCAAGCGCTTAAAGGGCCGTTCGGCCAAAAAAATAGGTAACGGCTTCGGAATGGCCCGAATTCCTGGGGAATGGAACTTCCCAACATCCTAGGATTCTCATAAAAGTTTCGCGCGAAATCGCGCTAGCTTGATATTTTAAAATACACTGCAGAGTTACAAGGTTCCCCGTATCAGTTAACCCCTTTCCAGTCTTTGGAAAAATCTGAAATTTTTACCTGAGACAGATCCTTTAAGAATAACTAGGGTCTCTTTTTTGTATTTTGGCAAAATCTAGCTCTAGCTATTTTTTATAAATTCGTGAAAAACTGTCTATATTTGGCACCCTAAAAAATCTCTGTTTTGGAATCTATAAATGTAATACGCTGATTTGTATAAACCTAACATTGAATTATAAGGAAATTCAAAATACTTACTTGTTGTGACTTGATGTATTTAAAGAAAAAACTACCGATCTTCTAGCGGTTATCCACGATCTTCTAGCGTAAAATTTTTTGATTTGTATTGTTGTGGAGATTATGTAGGTGAGATATGAAGTACGAAGGAAGTTGGTAAAAGATGACAGAGTGCAGAAGAAGGGTTCGGGGGAGGGGATTATAAAGAGAGAAGCGAGGAAGAGAGAAGAAAAAAGACAGAAAAAAGTGAGGAAGGGTGGGTGTTTATGCGGTCAAAGGCTGCTGCAAAAAAAAAAATTCGGCAGAAGGACACCACGTTGGGGCATCACGGGGGAGGGAAGGACGACACGTGGCATCGTGGGGAAGGACACCAGGTGGGGCATCACGCGGGGGGGGGGGCGCCACGTGGCAGGGGAGGGGGGCAGGGACCAACCGCGGGTTGTAGGAGCGGTTGGGCCCTGCGGATGAGGGGAGGGGACGCCACGTGGCAGAGGGAGGGGACCAACCGCGGGTCGTAGGAGCGGTTGGGCCACGTGGCAGGGGGAGGGGACGCCACGTGGCAGAGGGAGGGGACCAACCGCGGGTCGTAGGAGCGGTTGGGCCACGTGGCAGGGGGAGGGGACGCCACGTGGCAGAGGAGGGGACCAACCGCGGGTGGTACCGGCGGTTGGGCCACGTGGCATCCCCTCCCCCTGCCACGTGGCAGAGGGAGGGCACCAACCGCGGGTGGTACCAGCGGTTGGGCCACGTGGCAGGGGGAGGGGACGCCACGTGGCAGGGGCGGGGACCAACCGCTGGTGGTACCAGCGGTTGGTCCCGTCCCTGCCACGTGGCGTCCCCTCCCCCTGCCACGTGGCCCAACCGTTGGTACCACCCGCGGTTGGTGCCCTCCCTCTGCCACGTGGCAGGGGGAGGGGATGCCACGTGGCAGGGCCATCGCTAATACCGCCGGTTGGCCATGCTGGTGGGCCACGTGGCAGGGGGAGGGGGACGCCACGTGGCAGGGGCCATGGGGTTGGGCCACGTGGCAGGGGTGGGGGACGGCACGTGGCAGGCATATTAATGCCAACCGCTGGTTGTGCATGCGGTTGGTGTCCTTTTTCTCTCTCGCCATTTTCTCACCATTTCTCGTGCCATTTCTCGTGCCTTTTTTGCCATTAATGCAGTGACCGTACACCTTTTTCGCCTTTTTGTCCCACGTGGCCAACCGCTGGTAAGACCAGCGGTTCGGTGGAGAAATTTGTTATTTCTCCACCGGTGGGTGTGGATCGGTCCCCTATATATATATATATATATATATATATATTAGATTTTTTTTTTTCAATTAAGCTATTATAATTTTTCAATTTGGGGAAATTGACCAAATCAAATCAAAAAGAATTCGGGTTTTGCTAGAAATCTCATTTCAAAATAATTGAGTCAATCAACTCAAGCAAATTGTAGCTTTTCGTCAAATTGGGGTATTTGAAGTCTTAATTTGGTGTAATTCAGCAAATCGATTGATATAAGTCATATGTTTGCCCAACAGGCTTAATTACTACTAGATTTTGACGGCGGTTAATTAATTGTTTCCGGTGATTATATAAATACATGCATCACATATGATTTACACGAACATCTAAGTGCAAAAATACCTTTTTAGATTATTACACTATTGAATTTTTGTCACATATAAACGCGTAAATGCAAAGGTGGCACATCAAAAACGTCTTTGTTGTTGGTTTGCTACCACGAGACAACCGTAAATAATGCGCTTAGTATATAAATGACGACGTG
>JAVXUP010003175.1:0-81525 GCA_033070095.1 Escallonia herrerae | reverse complement strand
TATTCTCTTACTGAAGTAGACTTAGATGAGATTAAACGCATGGATGTGCTTTGAGAACCTAGATTAAGTCTGCCAAGTCCTCTAATTGGGCCATGTCGTGTTCCCATCACTATCTCCCATCTGAACATGATTTAAATTGTTTGTATGTTATTTTCCGGTTTATGGATCATCATGATAATCATTTGCGTGATGCTGGCAAGAAGCCAACGTTGCTTTTTAGGGCTTGCAGCCTTTCAAGTCAGCAGAATAATTACATCAGTTGCTACACTACTATTTTTTATTTGATAATGAAGTTATCGCCGCTAATTACCAAAATTTGGAATGCGTTGAAAAAACTATATGAATCATGGTTTTTGGAATATATATCCTCTTCCTCCATCTTTTTACATCCTTACCTCAAGGAGGAGGAAAGTCTGGAAAGAAGTGAGGAGAATCTTTACTTTCTAGTTTGTTGTGGAAAAGTGTTTAACAGTGTCTGTTCGTTTGCAGTTAGGGAGGTTGGACACATTAATCTACCTTTTAGTGTATCCTCAACGGCCATTATTGACTACACGAACAATTGAGCTGGTTGGTACTCTAAATATCGATTGTGGTACTTAATTATGGCATTTTAGTTACTAATGTTTATGTCCAGATAGTACAACCCTTTTCTTTTTTTCTTCCCCTGTGAAGGTTGGATATGATAAGCTTGGAGCAGGGCAGAATGCAACAGTTGCAGTTATGAGCTATAGTGGCTACGACATAGAGGATGCTATAGTTATGAACAAATCATCTCTTGACCGTGGTTTTGGTCGTTGTATCGTAATGAAAAAGTACTTCTCTGTCGTCCTTATCGACTTACATATTTGGGGCATTTTACTCTCTGCATTGTCAAACTAGTTAGATTTTCTTAGCATTTTTTTTTATTTTTGTTCAAGTTTCTAATCGTCTCACATTTTTTTTAATGAGCAGATTGTCTGCTATATATCAGAAGTATGAGAACGGCACAGAAGATAGAATTATTAGACCCCAAAGAGAAGGACATGATGCAGATAGAATGCAGGTGATATTGGTTGAGACATACTTTTTCACTAGAACAGTTATGTCTTTTTCTGCAGAGGAGTCCTCTCATGGTGTGGCCAGGAGCGGATCCACCTTTGGTTGAAGGGAAGGGAGTTTTTACTAGCATATTACCAACTAATTTTTGTATGTTGACCACCCTAAGATTTCTGAATAGCTTAAACTGCTATATTTTGACCGGTGTTCCCAACCTATTCTAGTCGCACCCAAAGGCCCACTGAGGGTCCCATTTTGCATGACATGTCGGCACAAATATTCAACGCTTCCAACCGGTCAAAACGTGCACGCTCAAGTCACGTGCACTTCTTACTTTTTCTACGTGACTTCGTCACCAAGAAACTCATCCTTGCGCGACTGCTCATCACGCACTGACCGTCGCACATCACCCGTCGCCAGTCGGCGCACCTTGACGCTTGCCCAACGAAGTGGGCCTTGGCCTTCCCCATAGGGTCGGCCTCGGCCTCGACCTCCCCTTGGGGGTTGGGGGTCGGCCTCGGCCTCCCCTCAAGGTTGGCCTTGGCCTTTCCCCAAGGGTTGGCCTCTGGCTTATCTCCTTAGCATCTGCACTACTCTTCAAGGGACCAGACGTCACTCCGTGACTCCCTTCGCGCCGACCCCCATCGCCCGGACGTCACACCGCTACCCCCGTCGCCCGGACGTCACTCTGCGACCCCCGTAGCTTGGACGTCACTCCGCGACCCCCGTCGCCCCGGGCGTCACTCCGCGACCCCCGCCGCACCGGACGTCACTCCGCGACCACCGTCGCGCGGACGTCACTCCCTACCCCCGTCCTGCAGGACGTCACTCCTGACCCCAGTCGCCGGCGTCCGGGAGCCGCACTCCAACATTCCGCCGTGCGCGCAGCGCCACTGATACAGTCGCGCCCCCGGCTCCTTGTCACATTACCGTGCCCCCAGGCTCTCTGTCACAAAGTTGTGCCCTCGGCACCATATGCACTTCATTGCGCCCATGCGCCACAATCATGTTCCTTGCCCCCCGGGCGTCACACTCATTCACCACACCATGTGCCCCCGCCATGGACGCGGAACATGCTTCGACCCACTTTCTGGAGTGTGCAGCATCCTGCGGGGGTAGGCGATTCCTCCGGGACACTATCTCTGCCAGGAAGCTCTTCAACTTCCCTTCCGCCAGGTAGACGGCTCCTCCGGGATGCTACCTCGGCCAGTCGGGTAGACGGCTCCTCCGGGATGCTACCTTGACGCGCTCCGAGTGCTCCGGTACAAGAACTCACCCGTGGAGATAGGCGATTCCTCCGGGACACTATCTCCGTCAGGGAGCTCTTTAACTCCCCTTCCGCCAGGTAGACAACTCCTCCGAGATGCTACCTTGACGCGCTCCGAGTGCTTCGGCACAAGGACTCACCCGCGGAGATAGGCGACTTCTCCCAAACACTATCTGCCAGGGAGCTTTTCAACTCCCCTTCCGCCAGGTAGACGGATCCTCTGGGATGCTACCTCGGCCGGCCAGGTAGACGGCTCCTTCGGGATACTCCTCGGCCCGTCGGGTAGACGGCTCCTCGGGGATGCTACCTTGACGCGCTCCGAGTGCTCCGATACAAGGACTCACCCGCGGGATAGGCGACTCCTCCGAGACACTATCTTCGATAGGGTATCTTCGTGACTGGCCTACGTGCTCCGGCACTGGGGGCTTGCGTTGGCACCCCTATGGACTATGACCCCCAAGTCACTCCGAGACGGGAGCAAGTCTTTAGAGGGCATCGTGCCTAGTCTGCCTGGTAGTTGGGCGTCGGGTCTTCCTCACCGCTGCCAGGCCTGTGGGACTCTACAAGGGCTTGGATTAGTGGCTAGATCAAGGAGATTCTCTGGCCACACTGACGTTGTGGGAGCCAGTCTTTCCAGACAGACAGAGCGACGCTGTGCTGGGCGGGCCGGGTGAATATGCGATCCGACAGTCCGTGGAGCACTGGCACCCGTGGACCCCCCGGTGACGTGTCACTCCCGGGGAGCGTCACGTGTCGGTTAATGACATCATCATCTCAACCTCTATAAATAGAGGTCTTGAGAATTCATTCAAGGGGGATTATTCCACATTTTCACTTTCTCACTCTGGAATCCTAGAGAGAAATATATAGGACCTTGACTCTAGACCCAAGCATCGGACAGTGACTATCGTCGTATATTCGCATCACGCCATCGCCATCGCCCTCGCAGCACTGCCACCCTCAGGCTCTGTCTGGGAAGCCCTTGGTCTCTGCCCTTGCTCCGCCCTTGCTGTGTCTCACATCATCATACTTGGCATCTGACTCGGACTACATTCCTTGTGGCACCTCCACATCGACTACGAACCCACTTTCCTTGGCATCAACCAGCTTACTGGTTCGACCTAGCTCCGCCATTGGTTGTGGTGGTGTGTGATTTTAAGCATATCAAAAGCCCCACCATTTGGGCATTAGTACACGTTCTTGATCACCACGTTTCTTAATCCCAATGAAGAAACCCAGTCTGGAGTTAGCAGAAGTAATTTCACATGGAAAATAATATCTGCCAACACTGACTAGATCTTATCATTGACTCTCTCTTTATAGATGTTGCTCTTCCAAGGAGTTAAGTAGCCTGCGTGTGGATCATATAAATATATTAACCACATATGGTAATCGCAATGAAAAAACCCAGGCTGAAGTTGGTGGAAGTAAATGCTCTCTAGATTTTGCTGGCATGCTTTGTTGTTTGTGGAGAATATTATCTGCCAACACCAAATAAGGAGAAATCTTATTGTTGACTATCTCTTTATATATTTGGCTTGATCACTTGATTCTCAGTTCGAGAAACTTGTATTCATATTATCCTGCTACTTATTCTACCCCTTCTGTAGATTTTGGATGATGATGGGCTTGCTGCTCCCGGAGAAATAATCAGGACAGATGACATTTATATCAATAAGGAGTCTCCTGTTATTACGAGCAGTAGGTCAAGTATCTCACCAAAGGGATTGCCTAATAGGTTGTTATTTACCTTTTTCTTGATATTCGTTTTGGCAATTCCAATTTCTCACTTCTAGTGCTACATTTAGTGCATATAAGCCTAGCAGACAAGTCTACATGGGTCCGAAAGGGGAGACAGCTGTTGTGGATAGAGTAGCTCTCTTCTCCGACAAGAGTAACAATAAATGCTTTAAATTTATGATTCGTCATACTCGGAGGCCTGAGGTAATTTACGTGATCTTATGGAACTTAAAGGAGTATCCTCAACCATTGTTCTTATTTAATTCCTGTACTGAATTCTTTGTCTATCAACTAAGGTTGGCGACAAATTTAGCAGCAGACATGGCCAGAAAGGTGTTTGTGGTACTATTATTCAACAAGAAGATTTCCCTTTCTCCGAACGTGGCATATGCCCTGATTTGATCATGAACCCTCATGGCTTCCCAAGGTAATCCAATATGTTTATTATACTTGGACAGGATTTGCTAGTATTAGAATGAAGGACTTTGAATGATTTACAGATAATTTTGTTGGGATTTGAAGGAAGGACTTTGTATTTCTTTGCAGTCCGTCCTTATTTCCAGCCTTGAGCAATAATTAATTTTTCATGAATTTACGGCATCTTTGTGAGTGGACGGGGGAAATACACTAGACCTCATTGCATTGAGATTGATTGATGTTTGTCGCAATTATACCTACTTGAGAAATCCATAACCGCTGCCTAAAATTAGCATCTACGTGGGAGTATTGTATGACCTGGGTGGTGTGTGTGTTAACCTGTGTAACTAGAGGTATGTCAAAAATGAAACAAAAGAGGCTACCCAAAAACTCATCCACAAGAAGGGGCAGTAAAAAGTAGCTACACAAAAGCCAGACAGAATTCATCTGCTGACTTTAAAACAGGAACATTAAATGACGGAAGTCCGCTTTAACCAAAAATACAGATGAGTAAATAAGCGAGCATGAAACCAATGCAAAGGTATTCCCACTCCGTCAAACTCGCCTGTTCTTTCTTTCTATTTGACCCTAAAAAGAGATGGCGGCACCGACTTCCATTATCATCGCAACTCCTGAGGCACTTTTATCCCACCCCACCCCACCCCACCTTCCCTTGAAGCATCCTTTTAACTGACTTTGGCTATTTTAGTGTGTAATTATGGTAAATGTCACACGGCCTATATAACTGACTAATGACAGAGCAATATATTTCCTTAGCTCTATCTGCAAGGGCATAGCTGGTTTTGCCTGACTGGGCTGAGGTTGGTGCTCTGACTTGCCAACATTATCTCCTGAATATTTTGTTTGCTTCCATTTGTATTTTCTGCCTGTCATCATTTGGTTTCCAACTGCCTCTTGTCATTCATGGTTCTATAATCTTTGGATCTACCTTTGCCTCTCCCAGATCTTGGATTTCCGAGATTTGTGGCACACGGAACTTGTATTGCCTTTGTTCTCTTGGGGTCCTGGGTAACTTGTACAAAAAAAATGTTGATCCTGGAACAATGCACATCCTTATATTGCTTTAATGAGGTTTAGTTAGCAGACTGCCTAAGGAGCATGAAACATAAACATCTCTCCTTGTTTCTCAAAAAATTAAATCAAGTGTAAGAGCCCTAGCTCTGTCCTCCTTTTCCATAAAGGTGGAAAAGCAGGAACCCCTCACCAATGTCGAGGACGGCACCAACAAAGTGTGGTGTTGGTACTTCTTCTGACGATTTCAAGCCAACCGTGCGTCTCAACCGTGCGTCTCATTTCCGTTGGAATTCGCTTGTATATATATTCGGAGGCTGGAAAGAAAAATTGCAGTCTGCAAACTATAGGCATTGCTATAGCGTATACATCATTCACATAAATCTGGAAAAAAGTTGTGTAAATTGCTGTGCTTAAGAGGAAAACTAAATAAGGTTGACAGATTAAGAATGACCTTGCCAATTCAGTCAAAAACTTAGCACATATATTACGTGCCAGTTAACTGTGCACAGATTCACATTCATGTGGGTTTGGTGTAAATGGCAATTAGAGGGGTGAATATGGCATAGCATGTGCTGGGTTTTGCACCCTGAGATTAGTTCATAAAAAGTGATTTTGCAAGAAGAGAAATAAAAATCTGTTCTTAGATATCTCAATTGTTAAATTTGGGGCAAGCCTCTTCTTTCAATGAATGCCTGAAATGACCGCTTCGAGTATAAGCACATACTATGAATATTCTTTAGATGTTGAGACGAAAGAGCTCTCGTTCTAGCATTCTATTAAACTATAAACTATCCAATATTTGGAGACTTTTTTAACTAACTATGAGTAGTAATCATGTTGTGATGATCAAAGTTCAAATATTGATCTTTTATACATGTTGTAGAGATGATCCTTACTGGAAATAGTGGTGGTGGACCGATGGTGTTGGGCATGGGTGAGTGGTTCTTGGTGGAAGAGAACAATAAAAACGGAAGAGTAAACATTATGAACAGATAATTAACATTATCCATTGGCTGCCCCTATTGCAAAGCAATAGGAGGGCCCTTAGCCGGAGCAAAAACACACTTTCAAGTTTTAAATGGACAAAAATACCCCTTATTGCCTTTTGTATTCCCCTCTTCCCTCTTCGGCAATACCACCACCACCAACAACCACCACCTCCACATCACCATTTTACACCATAATCACTATTGCTTTCACCTCAAGATCCTCACAACCACGGGCCACCATAAACCATGGCCCAAATAACATCAAATTTCCAGATCTCCATTAATCACCAGACAGAGATCACGAATTCCGAGTACTGCTGGAGATGACAAACTCCCTGTTTCCATCGTCCCATAATACATGATTTGAATAATGATAAGACATGGTTCAGAGTCTTTCAGACAAAGCAATTGAATTTTCTCCTTGCTATTAACGTAGAAATGAGTGCACTATAAATGCTTGGTTGTCATCAGATTGAGAGAAATATAAAAGAGCTTGCATGAGTTTCAATTTGATAAAAAAGAAGAAAATCTGAAGGAAGAAGGAAGCCATGTTTTTACATCATCTGCACAAGACTGCTAGAATACCAATATTAACAGGGAATTAATGAGCAGGTCAATCAATAGCTATGTCTTGGAATGGATTGGGAGACCGCTGATAAAGAAGGGACAATTTTGTTAAAAAAAGAAGAACAAACCCTATTTAGTTCTTCAGAATTGGGACATCGGTATCAGAGGCACGACCATTTAAAGAGAACCAATGTGCAGGTGCCGGAGGTTTTTGTTGGTGGACGTGGTGGTGTTGCCAAAGAGGGAAGAGGGGAAAATAGAAGGCAGTTAGGGGTATTTTTGTGCACTTAAGTCAACAATTGTTTGCTAAGGGTTGCCTTATCTATTACAGGAACAAATGGACCTTTCAAACATGTTGTGGGTCTTAATTGATGAAAGGAATGGATTATTGTCCTTGATCTGTTTATTTATATTCAAAAGTACACAAAGAACTAGGGTCATCACGAAATGAAACCAAATTATAGTTCTATGTTTAAATATGTGTCTAGACTAATGAATCTATTGCTTCTATTGTGCCACAAAATAAATCCTTCCAAGTGTTTCATATTTGAAATTTGTGCCTTTGGTGTTGAGAGGTAGATCATTTGCGTATTTCGATGCATTATGCAATTCTGTTTTATTAAGTTTTAGTTTTAAATGTCCAGTGGTAGCTGTACACTCAGTAAGGTGCATGAAATAGTTTCTAACATGTTAATTATCAGTCGAATGACAGTTGGGAAGATGATAGAGCTTCTTGGGAGTAAAGCTGGAGTTTCTAGTGGTAAATTTCATTATGGCAGTGCCTTTGGGGAACAAAGTGGTCACGCGGACAGAGTTGAAGTTATAAGGTGCTTTATTTCTCCTCTAAGGACTGTTATCATCTATAGGCTACAGTTCTGATTGACATGCGTTGCTTATAACAGTGAAACCCTTGTGAAGCATGGCTTTAGCTACAATGGCAAGGACTTCATTTATTCAGGTTCCCTGTTTCTTTTCAAAGTCACGTCTCTAAGTTTATAAGCCAGATAAATCTGGTTGTCTTTGAAGTATCAGTATTGGACAAACATGTTTTATGCAAGCGTGATATTTAACAGAATACAAACATTCTTTTTCATTGTGAATCTTTTAAGCTTTAATGACCTCATTAATCTTGCACCATGTTTGGTGTTTATCAACTTCAATTGTGTTAAGTTCCTGTGATTTTTCCTATTTTATATGTTGTTTACTCTCTCAGGAGCTCAAGACTTTTATTTTCCTTGGAAAAACCTGTTAATGCTGCATTTTTGTCCAGTTATGCTAATGCTTTAATTTACTTATGTGTTCCGCTGCCATCCTTCATCACAATGTTACAAATAGAGTTGCTAAGTACCGCGATACCATAAGCTGTAATCTGCTAGGATTAATAGTATTAGCTAGTTCGATATTTTGATCATTCTATCTTGTATAAGATGCCAACTTTGCCTGTTAAAATATCTCTTCCATCACTGTGGCACTTATGAATATGTAATGACTCGGGTTAATGTTACGCTGGTGTGAGAACATTTCCTCCAACGTGGATAGTGGTAGTGGAGTGAAGATTTGGCCAGACCAGTGGTTGACTTGCAATAAAAACGGCTAGGTCGCACCTGGACTTGCCCTCACGACCCCAACCAGTGAAGACCAGAACAAGTGGCACGAGCACTTACAATTCTTCCCAAGAATCACAAAGAAGTTTTCCCATGGGTGAAAAATCCAATATACCATCTGAGGCCTTTGCTGACAATGGACTAGCTAGCAAAATACAGTAGAACCCTAAGAAGCAACCACAAAGTAGAATATCCTCACATACTAAAGATACCCTTCTGAGATCTTCAAGGGTTACATAATCTTTTGTCTTTCTTCGATTTGTTCGTCAAAGATGTGATAATCATGATGGTTTTGACAATTTTATAGAATTTACTTCGACATCAGAGTATTTGATTCTGAAGTTGATTAAGCAGGCCTTGTCGACTTGCAGTTTTATATATTGGTAATGCTGCTATTTTGGACATTCTTTGATCTTTATTGCTTGATGTCTTGATTTTTTAAGGAGTAATTTCTAAGACTGAATTTATACTCATGCTAATGTCTGAGCATGCTCGAGGTTCTTCTTAACATAACTGTAATCGTACTCTGGGTATTACCAAACAAGTTAAGCCCACACATTCTAATTATGTATGCACTTCCAACAGGCCCCTATCATGTTAGAATTTCCTCAAAAGTATTCTAACTTTCTTTTGTTGGGCTTGCTATTTTTAAGTAGTTTAACAAAATTGTAATTTCTAGCAAAATCTATGTGACTTCTTTTACCCTGTATGCTGTCTGGTAGCTTGTCTTTCATATTGGCTTTGTGTTCAATTGATGAAGTCCTATGCACTTCTAACATTTAAGTTTTCATAGGATCAGTTTAGGAACTGTATGAGATTTGCTTTAAATTTACATGAACTTTGCTTCCAGTCACCCAATTCAGTGTTCATTTCCCTTAGCTCAGCTGGTACCATTTGGATCCCAAAGTGGAGGACCTAAGCTATGAGAGAATACACGTGTGTGCTTGTAGCACGGCTCCATATCTTGTTTGGATGTTACTTCCATATGATCATAATTTCTCTTTTCTTTTCAGGAATTACTGGTATGCCACTACAAGCATATATATTTATGGGGCCAATATATTACCAGAAGCTGAAACACATGGTAAGCTCTAGGTCTTATGAAGCTCAGGCTTTGAAATATCAGATTCTCTTTTGCAGGAAAAATGCGCCGTGAGCATCACGTGCCATGCATTTTTGAGGACAACGTACACGAATCTGACTGTAAAAATCTTCTTTGAAGCAATTTTTTTTTTTTGGAGTGGAGGTTATTTTTGCACTTGTATAAAGTTTTTGTCAATGCTTACATCACCTTTTGTTGGATGAACATTTAGCACGAACCAATTAGTTGCTAGGTTAAATACAGTCATTTTTCTTCTTAGTCAAACTATGTTAAGCCTTCTGCAAACTAGTTGGATTGACTGCATGAATTGTTTGGGAGTATCTAAATTAAACAAAAATAGAAGCACCGGTAGACAAAGTCTCACAGAGGGTTGTAATGCTTGAACCAAGATGCCCAAAAATGTTACAAGTCAACATACGAGATGCCAATAGCCTTGATAATGATATAGTGATTTTGAGCAGAGCAAGTATATTAAGTGGTGACAGTTTCTCACAATTACTAGTCAGAGTCCAAACTTCTCATACAAGGCTAAATTAACCGCCGAACACAGGAGAATCGTGATTCCATAATATCTGCTCTGTACTCTCAGGTTAATTGAGGTAGCAACCGTGAGAAGTTCATTATTATTATTTTTTATGTAGGGTGTCTACTTAACTCGTGAAAGCGATCACCGCGACCTGTTGGAACTTGATCAATCTGTGTAATACTAACACCCTGAACTTTTAGGTGTCGATAAAATTTTATTTTTTTACCTTAATCTAATTAAATTTACCTAAAAACTCCTTGCACTTTAGTTACTTCTTCCTAACTTCACCCCCAACCTTTAACATTACGAACATACCCCAATTTAATTAGATTAAGGTAAAAAATAAAATTTTACTTAAATAACAATGTTTCGTCGATGACAGTCTCCTAAGATTATGATCATTGGTTTAGCTGCTCTGATGATAGTCGTTCATTTGTTTGGGTTTGAGGATATTATTGTCTTAGAGTGAATTATCGAGTGAGTGTCTAACGTTCCGGATTTCCGGGATGTTGCACTCAGTGCCCGTGCCTTTGCCTCTTATGTTGTGATACATGTGACATTTTCTGTAGCATCAACTACATTGGTTATTTAGTTCTACTGTGGAAGACTAGTTTTTCCCCAAATTTTCGCAATCTAGTTTACAAGAATTCTTAGATCTTCTATAGTTGTTGCCTCCTTGAATAAGATCTTATGAAATGATCGGAAGCACTAAACCGGTTCTGATTAGGTGAATGTTATTGTTTGCTTTATATATTGCCGCCATCTTGTGATGCCACGGTGTAGGAACTAGTTGTTTGCACTTGGGGCCTGTTTGATAGCGTTTGCAGTTATGGTTTTCAGTTTTCAAGATAGCAAAAACGAAAACCATTTTAGTGTTCATTTTTACCAAATAGAGAGTGGGGTTTTTGAATCGAGTGTTGTCCATTTTTGGTTTGCTTTTCTTGCATTTTTGGTTCTATTCTGTTTTATTTTATCCCTTCGTCCTGTTGTGACATCGCTGCCCAGCAATCACCCACCACCCACCACCCAACGTCAACCACTACCATCAACCCCGACCACCATGGGACAAAAGCTTTCCCCAGTTCAAATGAATGCCTCTGCAATTACAAAATCTGCCATGGAGTCGAGGCTTTTACATGAATCGAAGCCCCAAAGAATTTGAATCTAAGCCCCAAAGAAGAGGATATCACCAATCTGATGACGTAAAAGGTCACCAGAGAATTGGAGATTGATGGAGCTAACATGGGCCACTTGTAATTGCCGCTTGGTGGTGGAGGTGTGTTGGATCAAAGAGCGAAGCTATTTGTTGAATGGGTCGGGGTTGTGGAGGTAGTGGGTATGGTGGTGGTGGAGGCTGGACTGAAGCCGGTGGGCTCAGTTTTGATGGTGATAGCTGCGGTTGCGGTGGCTATTGTGGTTGCGGAGGTGGAAGGGAAGGCGAGGAGGCTGGGCTATGTTATGGTGGCTTCGGTGATGGTAGTATGTGCCGGTGGCAATGGTATGGTGGTGCTGATGGTAGCGGGCAAGGTTCTCGGGGTGGTGATCAATGGAGAAGAGGGTTGATAAAAGGATTTGGTTTTGCTTCCAACAAGGTTTGAACAGGTGATCTCAAATTGAAATCCACAATTGAAAACCAAAACTACTCTCTGGAGTTTAAAAGAACAAGCCAAAAATGAAAAAAGTTTATAAAGAAAACTAAGCAAACTAGTAAACAAAGGTTTTCTTCACCACTTTTTAAAACTAGAAGAAAAACTGAAAACTTAAAAGAGTTTCAATACTACCGTAATGTACAGTAGGAAGTATTCTTTTTTGATTGTGACCATCACAATTCTTCAATTCTACATGACAGAGGGTTCAATCTTCGACCTTTAAGCCAAATGACATCTGCATTGTTCCTTTTACCATCAGGTCCTAGACAAAATGCATGCTCGAGGTAATGGGCCTCGTGTCATGATCACTAGACAACCTACTGAAGGGAGGAGTAAAAATGGAGGTATTACACTTCTCAAATTTCTTATGTGTAAACTTATCTTCATTTCAAATACTACTATCGTCTCCATTTTTGCAAAATTTGCAGGATTACGAGTAGGAGAGATGGAACGCGATTGTTTGATTGCTTATGGAACTAGCATGTTAATTTATGAGCGGTTAATGATCTCAAGCGATCCTTTTGAGGTTCAGGTGTGTCAGATGACTCTGGGAATCTTCATGTTTTTCCTTCCTTTGAGCAAGTCATACCTTCATGTCCGTCCTTCAACATCATGAGCATGGTGTTCACTTTTTTCTTCTGAATTTTGTGGAACTCGTATGCTCGTAACTTCTAAACAGTAATATAAAAAGTCCTGTCCTCCTCGCAGAAATCTTATGGAAGATGTAATCTAAACCGTAATATAATAGTCCTGTCCTCCCCACAGAAATCTTCTGGACGATGTAATTACAAGTTGTTAGAACTGTAATGCATCCTTTCTTCCCAATTTAAGCATGTCAACTTGGTCTGGTTATAGATCATCCACGTGCCATGCTTAAGGTTTCCGTGTTATACCAATACAATCATTTCTATCCTTCTGTGTTTAGCTTAAGAATTAGTGTTGTTACAGGTTTGTAGAAAATGTGGTTTGCTTGGATATTACAACTATAAGCTGAAAACTGGCATTTGTTCTAAGTGCAAAAACGGGGAAAATATCTCTAGCATGAAGTTGCCATATGCATGCAAGTTATTATTCCAGGTAAATTGCTAATCTATTCGTGGAAATTCTTTAGATTTGCAATCATTACAGATTCTAAATTGCTGTATGCTGTAACACAACTTGTTTTCTTTTTCCCTTTCACTTTTTGATATTTCAGGACAGGTTTTAAAGATACGTTATATTAAATGTTCATATTAACTTGTTCCGGATGTTCACTAAATCAATTATAAAGTAGATGGCAGGTGCTGTAAAGCCCATTAACAAGAAAAACTCTCTCTCTCTCTCTCTCTCTCTAAAATCAGTAAAGGTGGCCGATTCATAGTACACTAAGTGTCACATCTTTATGCAATGGTTATTTTATCTTTAGGACAGAGTGACATTCAATGATTCTGTTCACTGTCAGCAGAACTGAAATTCCATTCTATAAGTTTGATTTGCAAGTGGGTGGCCATTTGGTTCCAACAAGGTCATACAAAGAGCAATTTTAGATTGGTTGCTACTGGAGCAATTCCAGTGAATAAGATGAGAGCCAATGTTTACAGGAATGGCTAGACTTTTCAAGCTTCAGCGCGAGTCATGGTAATGAGTTGGTGGAATATGCTGAAGCAAGGGCACACAACCCAATCCCACACTGGCAAGGGCTTTGGTACCTAGTTCCATTGTTTCTCGCGCAGGCTCTCCGATGGAGTGGTCACGAGATGAATTATGAAGACTGACTAAAAACATGGTTCTTAATATAGCAAGACTGGTAGATGTGGGCGGAGGACGCTGTAGAGGTGTCGAAAGCAAGGCCTTACCGAAAGTAATGAGTTGGATTCGCAGGGAACTGGGATGTGGTAGATTCACAAATGAGGAGGCAAATGTTAAGGTGTGTGAGGTGGTACTCCTGGATCACACAAGTGCGGCTAAGGATGACAATATGACTCATAACAAATAAGTACCCTGCCGACCCGAGCAGGTGAATCTGTCGTTGACCTTGTTTAAGGACGGTTTTGGTACAGAAATGGGAACTTGGTTTTGGTCCGGAGCAGGTACCGCCTCGATTCCTTCGCGTTATGTGTTCATATTGTTGATATTTTTTGTTGCAGTAGATTAACTACTGGAGTTCGAGGCCATTGACCTTCAGAACTTTTGAATATAGGATATGCCTGATTACCCCTATTATCTACCTCCATGCATGGAAAGAGTCCTCGAAGTTTCCCTTTTCTCTCTATTTGCGTATGCATCTACCCCTTCCGTTGGCTTTCTGTCTATTTCTCCATTTGCAACTTAAATATGAGTGACAAACGGCGGAAATGCCCATAAAGTATGACTTACCCTAAAGTGAAAATAGGAGAAACACTTGTCCAGTGAGTTAACTCGGTGATAAACTCTCCCACTTACAGTGCTCTCTAGCTCCAAACCCCTGCCACCTCCAGTCTATCATCAAAAACCACCACCGTTCAAAACCACCATCACCAATCATTGCAGAATCACTGTAGTTTTTACCCATCGAAGTGCACCCCAAACACTACTACTATTACCACCATCAATCCAAAGGAAATCCGCAAACAATACCAGTTAAGCCACACTCACCTGCACGACCGCGCAATTTTTCCCTCTGACCCTACCCTGGCTATCACTCGTAGGCTCATGTGTTTCTGGTGTAAACAGGGGGGCAGTGGAAGAAGTCAACTGAAAAAACTAGTTATTCTAGTCAGGGAAGTCATGCCCGTAAAAGCCCCAGAATATTCCCTTCCCTAGCCGGTGTGGGACTGCATTATTGGCATTTGTTTAAAAGCCTTGTGTCTCTGCAAGGGGGCCACCGGCTCCTCAGGCATGTTGACCACTGTTGGGACTTCTCAGGTACTATTGGAGTGGATGCAAACCATGAGTAATATAGAATCTGCCAGGCTGGAAATGGGGCAGCCCTGATCCCAGTTGAAAACGGGGGCAATGGGAGAGTTCAACCTGAAAAGCTAATTATCCAAGTGAAGGAAAGCCAAAAAAACCCTTGCCTAGAGGTTGGGGGACTGCATCCAATTCCAGTTCGCTCCTGCAGTTCAGTGTCATCGAATTATTGCCACCGTCAGGTTTGCACATATTGTCCTTTCTCCTGGACTATCTTTTCCCGCCTGAGATTAGGAGCAACTATGTAGTGGTGTAAGGTTAATGGTTGTGATGGTGCTGGTGATGGGGGCAGTGGCACAGAATGAACTTTAAAGGGGGGAAAATATAGATTATCCCTTTTTTCTGCTCTGAAATTGTGGATAGCGCCTCCGGATGACTATCAGGAGTCTTCAAACTGAAATTGGATTGAAAATTAACAAAAAGTCTTGGTGCACGGGCATATTTAGGAAAAAAGACCACTTTTAACAATCTTGAAACATGAAGGGCTCAAGCAAAAGAGAGGCTAATAAATGGTGGTGATTTGGCTCTGAGTGAAACCTTTTCAAAATTCAAAGGCACTATACGTAGCTTATTATGCCTAACCACCCAACTGTTTACCTCTACACTGCCCTGGCCTTCCAAGTTCCAAAGTTATTTATTTGGCCCTTTTTATGAATTTACTCATGCGCCAAGCCCTTCTGTCAGTTTTTCATCTAATTCTTCTTCTAAAATGGTCATGTGCAAGCCATGAGAGGAGGATCTGAGTCATTTTATGGAGTTCCTTTTCTTACGTGAACTCTTCCTTCTTGATTTGAAATTTAATTATCCGCTGTGGATACTACAATTAACGACCAACACCACCACCAGCCCAACACCACCACCATAAGCAACCACTGCGACTACATCTGCCCTTAGATGAACGAAACGCGTGCGGCATAATTATCAGGACCATTTACTGGCTGATCAACAGGGAATTGGCCGATTCAACAGGGAATCGGCCACTACACTGGTTCGGCTGTCCATTTGGATCGTGTAAGCAGCTGAACCGGTCAAAAACAGATGAACCGGCCTTTATTCAGGAGCAAGCGGGTGGTCCTGACCAAATAAGCTCAGCCCATTAACTTACTAAACAGTAACATAGTGGCTGCTCCCAGGATTTGATTGTCAGTATGGAGGCTGGCCAGCAATGTCTTTACCTGCTGAACCAAGCACAAAGTTGTTAGTAAAATCCTATGCATGGACTCTTCAAAATGCGTGTACCGGTGTCGGACACTGGACACTTGGACATATGTATGGGATATGTATCCTCCACATCTCGTAGGATATGCTACTACGAACTCCATTTGATAGTTATAAAACTTCTATATTGCTTTGAAATAAGTATTCAATTAACACGTGCGTCAGGTAAATTATCGTTTTACCTTAAGACCAGCTAAAAATAAAAATGGATATGAATAATTTGCCGTGTCTCAACGTCTTGGGTTTTGAAAGTCAGACGAATCTGAGTTTGGACACATATCCAGCCCTGAAACTCGTACCAAGTTCATAAAAACTGCAGTATCTATTATATAGACACTAGTCAACCTATTACGATAAACTGTAGTTATTACAAACAGTTGAATTGATTGACCCACCAGTTGAACCAATGAAGCATGAACAAGTCCTCCAAATGATTTGGTGTCGGGGTTGGTTCTGATAACTCTGGAGGCAGGAGCTGGAGCGAGTGCAAAGGGGGGTGTTACTAGTATTGGGTTTTGGGGTGAGAGCAGACCCGAAGCTCGGGACCGTCACTAATATTGGAGTACCCTGCAACACCAAGAGCACCTCCAATACTAAAGCCACTATTGCCTGTTCTACCACAGCCACCACTGTCTGTTCTACCACAGCCACCACCACCGTCTAACACCATGACCACCACCATTTTCTTATGTTTGTTTGGCTTGACAAGCCATACTTTTACATGCTTGTGCAAAATAAGGGGGCAGGATGGAGTTGGGCTGCGCAGGGCTGGCAGTCTTGGTAACAAACCTAAATTGGGCCCTAGGCAAGGTGCAAATTGGGTCTGGGGTGTGGGCTCCGAAATGCAAAACCCATAGCTGATCTGATCTATTGCGAGGTGGAAGCGTGGTGGACATGCATTGGAACTTATGCTTCTGGGTCAGATTAGGCTTCATCTGTTGTATGTTGGCTTTCACTGCTTAGCTCCTGTTGCAGCCGTAAACATATGGTATTACATCTATTTTAGACATTTCGTTATCTGAGCATGCCATCTTAACTTAGCATTAGAGTGCCGGGGCATTAATCCTGCTGGACAGGAACCAGCCTTGGAAGGTGAAAGGGCCACAAAGAGTGGGTAGTAAAGCCCACATGGTCGAGGCCCAACTAGGTGGGACCTTGGAATGATCTGTGAAACAGGAAGTGGACCCATGAGGTAGGCCCAAGGATCAAACGTGATACGAATCCTGGCCTTGAAAATGATTACCTGCACGTCTCCTGACAGCTTAAGCATTTGGGAGATTTGGTTACGATTTCCTGCATCAAGTGGTGTCAGAGCTCAAGGATCGTGTCTCCTCAGCGGGAGAATAATGCAGGGGCATTTATCCTGCTAGGCAGGGACCAGCCTTGCAAGGTGTAAAGTGGGTACTAAGCCCCCCATGGTAGAGGTCCCATGAACTGAAACCTTGGATGATTTGCGAAGTGGGAACCGGATCCGCCCCAGGAGCTAATTCGACATACGATTCTTGGGCTCAAAAGGATAAGTTGGTTGCCCTGTCCTGCATCATATTCACAACGGATTAAGGCTGACTGCACTTAAAGCCTCAAGCAGCTGTCGTCTAAAATATGCAAGGCGAGTTGGCTTTTAGTTAGACCCAAACTAGAAATGATAAACTTTGATCTGCACGCTGATATGATCTTTAAACATCTGCTTGATTCCGACTTCTGAATTTACTTGCATTCTCTTGCTTATGATGGACCTATGAAAATCTCTATCAACTCTACTAGATTTCTACTGTACTTTGGCTGTGAATATCCAGTGTTCTATTATTTTACTGCTGTGCTTTCTAGTTCATTTAGCGAGAAATATGTCAAATAAAACTTCCTCAAGTGCCTTTTTCTTCTCTCTCGGATGTTTTCGTAACTTTTCTCTTCCATGCTCATAGGAACTCCAATCAATGAATATTGTCCCGCGACTAAAACTGACCGAGACTTGATCCGATGGGTTTCCCCTCCAAGGATGGAAGCAACACGGCCGGGGTATCTGTTCCAGTGCCGTATCCCTGGATGTCAATGATATTACAACATGACATTTCACTCGACTGCACGTTGTGGAGGAGATGATGAAGTCATCAAGCCAGAGGATTGAAGAGGCTTCGATGCTTAGCACCTATCCCTACATGTATATTCTTATCTGAACTCTGAATCATTGTGCAGAACATCCGTGTTGGACGTTCATCTTATACAAATTGCATACTCCAGCTGCCAACTTAGTATTTGGTTACCGGTGGAATTTACAGACTGCATCCTCGTCCTTAGTTTTTGAGCCTGTACTCTGCCCCAAGTTAGGTCATTAAAGTGGAATAGACGGATTGTAGCTGGAACGTGTCCAGAGCTAATAGGTGGAATAGATAGAAAGGAGCTATTGCAACAAAGAATCTTTATATATGTATCGTTTAAAAAAAATTAAAAGCACAACGATGAAAATAAAATAAAAGGGAAAATAAGATGATTTTTTTTAATGCTATTTTCCCATGTTTAAACCGAACCCCTGATTGTGCATAGTGCAGTAATCAAACTGGACAAAAATTAAGAAAGAGTAAAGCAAAAAAAATAATAAAATGAAGTATATAGTATTAGGTACTCTTGTCTTGCAAAAAACTTGTGACGCCTCTTGATTTTTTTTAAATTTTAAATAGGAGAATTGATATCAATAAGAAGAGTGCATTTTTAGTTATACAAGTAGCTAGATTTCTTTGGGAGAAGAAAAGTCCTCATGACGAGGGAGTTTATTATTATGATTATTATATTTTTTTAATGTTTAGAACTGTAATTTAATATGATTTACCGGTATGGAGAATCGAACTCGAGACCTAGAGGTCATTCCTCAAGGCCTTTGCCACTTCCACCACCCCTAAGGGTTAAACAATTACTAGTTGAAAAGATTGATGTGTGCGTGAAGTACAAAATCTACTGTCACAAACATGGCCTTATGCCTATTAAGTCCATGTCTCCTTTTTATTTTTATTTTTTATGAAACCGAACCAAATACATTGGGTTTCATCTCATGTGGCTGGAGGTAGGGCTGCAAGCGAGGTGAGTACTCTGCTCATTATGAATTACTCGGCTCGTGTTCGTCATGAACTTTGAATTGATGTTCGAACTCATACTCAAAATTTTTTTACTGACACAAGCTGATCTCGGCTCGGCTCGTGTAAGTGACCTTAATTGAAAAAGAAAAGGAAAAAAATTAGATATTGTAACATCATTCACACACAAGCTGAATCCCTAATATTTGCACATCAACAGTCACTAAACCAAAATCTAAGAGAACCCTTCCAATTACTCAAACCAGATCCCGGCCTAATATCATGTTGGGCTGATAGCTTGGCAAATCTGGATGGGCCCATGAATGCAACTCGGCATCTAAGGCAGACCTTTATTTCTTGAGATTAGTTTGGCCCGGAAGTGTAATCTGATAAGCTCCTTTTTTGGGCTATTAGCCCCTCTATCTCTATGATTGTATAAAAAATAAGAAACCTTCTGTTCTCATCAACCTCCCTCTTGTCGGCTCTGGGTCTCTGCTCCAAGGCTGTTGCCAGATTTCAGCCTTTGAATGAGCCGTCTTTGGCTTCTAAATGTACCGAATTAAATCTATTTGTTCCTCAATTTTGTCCACTAAAGTTAGAAGTGCATCCATTCTGGTCCCTAGGTCCTCATCAAGACGAAGTGTTGCGTCTCCCAACTGCAAGAACTCTTATGAAATGAGAGCCCCAAGAGAAGCTCCTACGTTGATTAATGTGGAAGAGACCAAAAGCCATGCGATTGCAGAGACCATAACCTTTTTTATAGACAATATTTTGGTACTACGAACTTACATGGGTTAACAATAATTAATCCAAAAACCTATTGCCCCAGCCTTCTCCAATTTTCTCAGCTTTTCGTCTCCGTGATAACTGAATTGATAGCTTACAACGAAGTGCAATACAAAAGCATTGTATAGGTCAATTAGCGACAAATGCAAATGAATTAACACATCAAACCCACAAAAAGTGTCATACAGCAAGCTGCACATCCCCAATGTCGGGCTGAGCGGCGATCTCTTCAAGCTGCTTCTTCACGCTCATGTCAATCAACTTCGACCCCGAGTTGCCGTACCTGATCGTGAAACCAGCGACCAACGAGGGGCCAATCACCTTCTTGATCCTCACATTCTTGGACCCAGTAAGCCGCTGCACCCCCTTGGCGATCTGGGCCAGGTGCTGCGACTCCAGCTGCACCGCCAAGGTGACAACGACCATCTCCGTGTCGGTCAGGCTGTGTTGTACACCAGCTCGAACTCCTTGACTATGAACACTGAACCGATCAAACTGAACTTATTAAAATATGTTAACTATTCTATTTTACATTTCTCAAATCAACATCATTACCGTTCGATTAATGAATCACAACTGATAATAAACCGAACAAAATGACCTACGATGTACTCAATTATTTTTGGTAACATTTATCGATAATTTTCACATACCGCTTAGCAAAAGCCAAATAAATAAAACCTTGAAAGTTAAGAAAAAAGAAAATAAAGAGAACGCTTATAACACGAAAGTTAGGGCTCCATATTTCTCCCGCTATCACAACAAGGCAGATAGGGCATCGCCTTTCTTAAGTCCAGGATTTTTGGTCCGGCTTTTTCTCGTTGACTGACCAATTAAGTTAAGACCATTCGTAATTACTCATTCTTTCTTATACATCGATGACAAAAACGTTGGGTTTTCATTTTAACATAATGCTTATATTTTATGTTAACACGAGCACTTAGATATTGAGTGTAACAAGATTATGTGCATTTTAGATAAAATATAACTTTAGTTTTGAATAATATTTAATTAAATAATAGGTGTGCAAAGGGATAACTTTAATAAATAAGCACAAAAGGATAGGCAAGCAGCCGCGGTGGTGGCTTCTTCGGCGAGGTGATTGCGGGGTACTTGCCACAAAGGTGACGGCGAGCGGAGGTGGTTGTGTTGCACGGTGGGGGAGGGGAACTTGGAGGCGAGGAGGGATGACAGCTGGATGGAGGACAAAGGAGGGAGTTAGGCTATCGACGGCGGCAAGAGAGAGAGAGAATAAAGTGGTGTGGAGAAAAATTAATTAGGGTTTTCATCTTAGGACTTTTAGCGGTGGACGATGTCCATCGCTAAAAGTTCCGTTTTCAAAATTTTTTGATTTTTAGCTACAGTACTTTAACCACAGACACAAATCCGTGGCCAAAAGTTAAAAGGTGAAATATTTCTTTTTGCAACAGATTTAAATCCGATCTATAGGTAATACTTCGTCGCTAATTTATTTGCATAAATATCTTCAAAATTCAACTGAAAATAGAAATTTTGAAAAACCTTCTAGCGATAGAATTTTTGTCGGTATAAGTCCGTCGCTAAAGGTTATTATCAATGTACATATCCGTCGGAATAACCTTTAGCGACGGACCTTTAACGACAGCCTTTACCGTCGCTAAAGGTGACTTTTAGTGACGGAATGACGTCCATATGGCTAAATGAGATTTTTCTTGTAGTGTATATACACCTTATGCAACAAATGAAAGGCTACACATATATCCTAACCAGTAGCGGAGCCAGAGAAATTCTTTGAGGTGCTCACCGAGAAACTAAATATTATTCAACAGTCAATTAAAAGCAAGAGCAAAATAGGGTTGTTTTACATATTCAGTAAAAGTTATGAGTTTCTTCCTAGTAAAAAAACTCATATAACAATGAACTGAAAACTAAAATAGACAATTAAGTACAGTTGGCAAAAATATAAAAAGGGATCAATTGACAAAATAACACAATCGCACCCTTCGAGAAAAAGGTCACTAGTTTATGCCACTAAAGTCACAAAAATATTGCAGAAAACAGAATGCCTTGGCGTAAAGAAAATAATTTGGTGAATCAAAAAAGAGGTTTTACATATTAAACTTTGCTTTTAACACTTGATGCCTTCGTGCGAGGTAGCCAATAGGCAAGATATAATTGGTAATGAAGCAGTGAGGAGACGGGTTAACAAGAGTAAGGCCTTTTTCTTGTTATTATTAAGAAGATGCTTTATGAGGTCTGACATGGAGAAACTAACAAGAAGGACTTGAGACTTAAGGACGAACGACCAAGGGTCAAGGGAGAGTGAAGTGGAAGCCATAGATCTGCAGAAGAGGCAAGAAAAAAGGACAGCGGCAGAACCCTAAAGCTCTTCCTCTTTTGTTGTGCCTTATGGCGAAGTGACCAAATATAGTCTACCTAGTTTGTAAAAGTCACATCTTCAGAAGGGCACATTCGTCCCTAAGTGCTACGTACATACATGTGAGGTTCAGCTTTTTGGCTAATCAAGTCAAAAAAATGCCAGAACTTTGCAAGCTGGTCGCTATAAAACTGAGCAAAGAGATGAAAGATCCATGTGAGCGTGTGGCCCCAAAGTCATTCAACATTAGGAGTCTTTCTTTAAAACTAGCGTACTGTAAGATGCCTTCACAGAACTTCCTGTTCAGGCTTCTCACCATCAACAGGTTCTCCATCTCCCCGGCCGGTTGCAGCTCCTTTACATTTCTCGAAACGCAGCAATAAAGGTATCTCTCTCCCCCTACAATCAGCTGTCTTCGCACTTGTTTCTTTCATATTGATATGGAGTATATTTTAAGAGTCCATATATCATACCGAGCAAAAGTAACTCAATCAGTAGAGTTCCGCTATTTTTTGTGTCGAGGTTCAATCATACTGATGAGAATGCAAAAAGACACTAAGAAACTCCATGCCATTGAGAAAATTGTGAAACCACCTAATAAGCACTAGAAAATATATTTGTCGATCAGATGCACCGGGTAACTCCGTCCTCAGATGAGAGTGCTCCGTATTACTAAACAAAGTGAATATTGTTGTAATTTTCTTTTGGTCACGTCATAAGTTATTGCTAGTAATATTTTGATGAATCAAGATGTGCTACAAGCTGTGGTTGTCCCAAACTAGTGGGGGTGACCTATGCATTGGGCAAAGCAGGTTATAACCAACCCAACCACAGACTTGGCGGCTCTAGGTGCGTTGGGGTGGGCTCGTGGTACTACTGTATCACGAGCATCTAGGTGCGTTGGGGTGGGCTAATATATTCCGGGATATGTTTTTACTTGAGAACCAAGTGCCTTGTGAAGTGCTTCGAGTGTTAATCAACTTCAGATCTGATGTCGGAAATGAAGGGGAGGAAACAATGCACAGCTTTGTTGATTTTATAGTGCATAGGCAGAGGACTAGCGAGCCAGAAGGAGGAAAATTGAGAACTAGCATATATCAGCGGCGGCCTTCTCATCTTCTTGAAATGTATAGAACATCTTTTCTCAGGTTTGATTTCAATCAGAAGCACTCGCCGGAAGCCAAATTTCTAGTTGATGGTAAGAATCAGTATACCAACTACACACACTCGTGTCGTTCAGCTACGGAGCTCAAAGCAAAGGGAATCAACTTTAGGCCTAGTACTGGCAAGTCTTTGACGGACATCGATTTCAACTCGTTGGGCTTTTATGGACAGCTCAAAATCCCTTCCAGGGTTATCACTCCCAGTGCCAAGGCCATTTTCCTAAACTTGATTGCATACGAAATGTGCCCATATACCCCTAATGACTTCAGTGTGACATCTTATATTGCTTTCATGAAATCACTCATTAACCATCCTGATGATGTGAAGGTGTTAAGGTCAAACCACATTCTTTTGAGCAAACTCAACAGTGATGAAGAGCTGGCTAAGATGTATATGGAGATAAGCATTCCCACAGTGAACAATGCCATCTTCATGAACGTTCAAGAAAGAATCCAAGAGCACTACAATAGCAGGGCAAAGACGTGGATCGCGCAAATGATATCACGGTACCTCAGTAGCCCTTGGGCTGCTATTGCTTTACTTGCTGCAACTTTACTTCTCGTCTTAACCTTTCTCCAGACCTACTTCACAATCTCTCCTCGCTCCGGCAAGTGAGTAATGTGGATCATCTGTCAAAGTTGAGTAGAATAATAAAATCCATTCTTACCATCAATGGTAGTTCAGAATAGAGAAGTTCCATGTGCATCGCTAAGGTCGGGACTAAATGACTAATCTTTTCTTTCCTTAAGATACCCTTCTAAAGTTGAAATCTTTTTATAAGATTATAAGTGATTAGGGGTATTTTTGAATTAAAACTTTTTTTTTCATTAAATACCCCTTTTAAATTACAGTGTTATTAAAAAGTGAGGATATTTTTTACTTTTCATAAGATATCAAGCCTCTCTCCTTAAATATATATATATATATATATATATATATATATATATATATATATAGGGAGCTGATCCATTGATAGCGCTAGCAAAATAGGAGAAGTTGCTAGCGCGATCTGGTCGTCCATCCTGAAAGATGGACGGCCCAGATCTTTTTTTATGCGTTTTTTTAAGTACGTCCGCTACATTATGTAGCGGACAATTTTTTGCACTTTTTTGACAATAATACCCTCCGAGTCCGTCCGCTACATAATGTAGCGGACAAGTTTTCAGAATTTTTTTTTTCTCTTTCTGTCATTAATGTTCTGACTTTCTCTTTCTCTCTCTCCCGTCCGCTACATAATGTAGCGGACAAGTTTTCAGATTTTTTTTCTCTTTCTGTCATTAATGTTCTGACTTTTTTTTTTCTCTTTCTCTCTCTCCTGTCCGCTACATAATGTAGCGGACAAGTTTTTAGATTTTTTTCTCATATCTTTTTCTCTCTTTCTCTCTCTCTCCCCCCTTCATTAAAGCTCTGACTCTTCTCTCTCTCCTTTCTCTTCTTTTTGATCTCTCTCTCTCTTTCTTCTCTTTCGTCATCTCCCCTCATTTCCTCTCTCTCTCTCTCTCTCTCTCTCTTTCTGGGCAGACTCCAATGTTTTGGTCAAGATGAGGAATGGGTTTCTGCAAATAAATTTCCACCTGATACAACATAGTCACTATTAGCATTGGCTTCATCAGCAGGAGCCATCTCAGGCCTTGTGGATGAGGTTAATGCTGCTGAGGTGTCCTCTCTTTCATCAAAAGAACTACGAAATCAGGTGCCAGACAATACAGCTTGCAGCTCTGCCGAAACTCATATCTCGGAAGAACAAAGAGTTCACATAAAAGCGAATAGGTTAAGGTTAAGGGCGTTAGTAAGAAAAATGACCACAAAAGGAAGGAAAGAGAAAGAGACTAAAGTCAGAAAGGTGACAGAAAAATGACCACAAAAGGAGAGAGAAAGAGAAAAAAAGTCTGAACATTAATGACAGAAAGAGAAAAAAAATCTAAAAACTTGTCCGCTACATTATGTAGCGGACAGGAGAGAGAGAAAAAGAAAAAAAAAGTCAGAACATTAATGACAGAAAGAGAAAAAAAATCTGAAAACTTGTCCGCTACATTATGTAGCGGACGGGAGAGAGAGAAAAAAAAAGTCAGAACATTAATGACAGAAAGAGAAAAAAAAAATTCTGAAAACTTGTCCGCTACATTATGTAGCGGACGGACTCGGAGGGTATTATTGTCAAAAAAATGCAAAAAATTGTCCGCTACATAATGTAGCGGACGTACTTAAAAAAACGCAAAAAAAAAGATCTGGGCCGTCCATCTTTTGGGATGGACGGCCAGATCGCGCTAGCAACTTCTCCTATTTTGCTAGCGCTATCAATGGATCAGCTCCCATATATATATATATATATATATATATATATATATATATATATATATATATATATATATATATATATATATATATATATATAAGCAAGGATGAGGTTAAATGACTAATATTTTATTTCCTTAAATTATCCTTTTCTAATTTATTTCTCCATAAAAGGTTAAGGATGAGTAAGGGTGTTTTTGACTTATAACATTTTTTCCCACTAAATACCCTTCTTAAATTAGAATGTTATTTAAAAATGAGGGTGTTTTTGGCTTCTCATAGGATATCAAGCCGTTTTCCTTAAAATACCCTTATTGGAATATATATTTTGATTAGAGTTAAGGATTGTTTTGACTTTTGATTTAAATTTTTTTTATTAAATACCTATTTTTAATAAGAGTGTGATTAAAAAATAAGGGTGTTTTGACTTTCTCTCTAATTATTGAAAAATTTTCTATCAAACTCTACCGTCTCCATTCACGTTAAAAACTAAACTACCTTAGAGTTATTAGATCTTTTCCATCATATTTGATTAAAGGAAATAATTTGCAGAAGTTCTCTGTAGCCTTTTGTGAGAAATGTAATATATCTAAACTAAATTGAATATTTTGTCAAAAATTCAATCTTTTTTAATTTGTAGAGTTTCCTATTTGTATGCTTATGCATATGCTACATATTAGAATTATTCTGCATGCATATAAATTTCAATACAAACATATTAGTACGTTAAAAATATCGTAAACATGAAGTCTAATTCTAGATTTGAATATGGACATATTGGTATAAGGAAGCTATCGTAAAACTGAAATTTTAAAATTTTTTTAAATGCATATATAATCTTGACTAGAGTTAAATGGCTAATTCTCTCTTTTTCTTCGTAAGATGTCCTTTTTAAACTGAAGACTTCATACAAACATTAGTGTTGATTAGGGGTTTTCTTTAGTTGAAACTTTTTTCACATTAAATACCCATTTTGAATTAGAGTGTTGTTTAAAAAAAAGATGTATTTGGCTCCTCTTAAGATATAAAAAATCTTTCTTTAAAACACCAGTATAGTAATTTATGCTTTACTTAGAGCTAAGGGTTGTTTTGCCTTTTTTTTAAAAAAAAAAAGTAAAAGAAAAATCTTATGAGAACTTATAAAATCACCCTTGAACTTTTGCACGTTCTTTCATTTCTGAAAAATTTCTGTCAAAACCTATCGCTTCCATTCACGTTAAAGTTAAAATACCTCAGAGTTACTACATCTTCTCCATCAATTTCGATTCGTGAGAACAAATTATAGAGAACAATATTTTCTATAGCCTTTAAGAATAAACATAATCTAACTAAACTAAATTGAATTGAATATTTTATCAGAAATTCAATCCTTTTGTAATTTTGTACTACATATTTGTATATTGATGTGTATCCTACAAATCTCAATAATTATGCATGTATATATATTTCAATGCAAATATAATCGTACGTTGAAACTATCATATAACTAAAGTTTAATTTTAGATTTTAATTACCGACATATTGGTATAAGAAAGTTATCGTAAAACTAGACCTTTAGAAATTTTTAAATGTATAAGAATTGCTAGATCATACAACTCTGCTCTTAATTATAACCTGACTTTGTGGCAAGTACATAATCCCATATTCGTATTAGAGTTATTGGAATACCTTTATTTGCATGACAAGATATCCTTCATATGTTTATTATCTTTTTATGATCCATTGTATCCCGAGATATCATATTTTTACATAATAATATGTTTTTCATATAGATATTGCCTTCGTATATTTTCTGATAAAGACTCCAATTTATTTCAGCTCAAATGATTAATAAATTTTTTTGAGCTTGAAAACTCTCAAGTTTTGATAGGCAAAGGGTTAAATAACTAATTTTTTCTTCAACTATTCTTTTCAAGTTAAAAAGTTCTCTAAATATCTTGACTTTTTAGAAGATGAGGCTAAATTACTATTGTTTTAGCTAACTTTAAACATTTTGAAGTTAAAGAAGTTCATTAATGCATCTTTGAGTGACAAAAGAATGAATATAACAAAAAAGGATAAGAATCTGCTCCCAGCATATAAAATAATCTCAAGAGATTAAAATGGCTAAATATTTTTCCATTAAAATATCCTTTTTAGAAATAAAAGGTTTACAAAAATTAAGCAAATTTTTTACTTTTAAAAAGTGAGACTAAACTACAATATTTTCGGCTAAATATAAATAATTTACTGTTAAAGAGATTAAAATTCACTAATGCATTTTTAAGTGACAAAAATATGTGAGTGAATCTAGCCCAATCTTATAAATATGATGTTAAGACTTTGTTTACCTTTAAAGAAAATTCTATCAAAACATAACCTTAAAAATTATCAACATCAAAATAACCTAGATTTTTAAAGGTGGGTTATGGAAGGCTTATTGATGACGATTGTGCTTTGTGGAGGGTTGATTTGAGGCAATGTGGGCCGTTTGGTGGCGGTGGGTGAATTGGATAGGTGGTGGGCTAATTGAACACAATGGTAGGCTAATTAGTGGTGGTGAAAGGTTGTTCTGGCGGTGGCTGCTTTGGTGCTGGGTAATAGTTTGATGCCAACAAGAATCTTATATATCTTTTTCCAGATTTTAAGTCTCAAATTCAAATTTTCATTTCTGTTCTTTTGGTTTGTTGAATCGTAATGGTTTGTTGCAATTGATTGAAATAAAAAAGTCGTGACAATTGATTGGGGTGAGAAGGCTAAAGAAAGAAAGTTGAAGAACACGTGATGGTGGGATATGATTGTGGCTGTGGCTATAGCTGGTTGTGGGGGTATGTGTGGGTGGGACCGTGTGTCTGTATGTTGTCTTTGCATGTGTTGAAGCTGAAGAAGTGTAAAGGGATGGTGGTGGTGGGGCTATATGGTGAGATGAAGGGACGAAGACTGACTTTTGAAGAAATATATTCCTAAGTGATGGATGTTTTGGTCTTTTCATCTTTCACTTATTCGGTCAACTGACATAAGTGTTATTTTTTCCTACCTAATGGACATGTGTGTACTTTATCCTAACCTCATGTTCATGGGTGCAATTAGCCCTATAGTTTTCTTAACTCTCAAAACTCTGTGCCGTAGGTAATTTTTTCTTTTTTATTTTGATGATATAGGTCTTTATATGATGAATGATCTGGGTTATAAATTATTATTGATAAACTTTTGTTGAGTTTGTATTTATAATAAACCTGTAATGTGTATGTATAAATATAGGATGGAAAATATAGGTTTGTGAACATTGTTGAAACTAGGTTCATTATTATTATTATCGATATCAACTTCACGCACTTATTTCGTAATATAAATTTCAAAAGGAAACACATAAGGTACACATGCATATGGACTTTTTAGATGAAGAGGTTTGTTGTTATCATACAAATTAGTATTAAAAAAATAAAAGTCCTTATTGTACTTTAAGATCAATAAGGTCATGTTAGATAAAAATAAAAGAGAGTTTTAGAGTACACTAGTAAGAGAATTTCAGAGTAAAATATAGATTTTTTAATTGAAAATGAAGAAAAAGAAAGTATAATTAAGATTTTAGACAAATTGTACTCAAACGTTGGAACTTAAGATGAAAAAGTTGAAAAAAGACTTGCTTTATATTTTAATCTTAAAATAAGAGATACATGAAAATTTTTACTCCATTTGTGCCAAACTATTTGATCATACTAACTGCACGCTTATTTAAGATATGAGTTTCTCATTCTATCCCAAGAGAGAGGGGGCGGGAGGAAGAAAGTACTTCAATAGAGAGAAATTGGTTGGTTGAGAATTAAATGGGGGGAGATAAGTAAAATAAATAAAAAAAGTCTACAAAGGATAAACATATAAAACACCTACATAATATTTTTTAACTTGAAAATTGATCAATGTTTTTTGGGACAGCTAAAGAAGAAAATATGATATTTTTTTTTTGGGACAGATGGAGTAACAAAAACAAATAAACTACAGGAAATATTTTTAGCTAGAGATGTCAAATGGGCCGGGTGGCCCGCGGGCTGGCCCGGCCCGGCCCGTTTTTGGGCCGGGCTGGCCCTAACCCTTAGGGCTTGGGCCAGGGCCAGGCCGAATTCTTTGAGAAACGGGCCCGGGCCCGGCCCTAAAATGGCTCGGGTTTGGCGCCCGGCTCCGTTAGCCCCCCCCCCCCCCCAAATTTTTTTTCTTTTCTATTTTTTTGAAGTCTATTTTATTACATTATTATTATTTTTGATATTTTTAGTTAAATTAACAGTTTTTGAGGTGTTATTGAATTCATATGATCAGTATTTTCTTTAACATACGCAGAGAAGTATGGGTGTGTGGTGACTGTGACGTGTTTTTGATGATTTCTGAGTGGGCTTTCATTTAATATATTTTACAGAATTTGCTTTGTGTTCTACATCACAAGCTAAAGGAATAATTATAAAAACAATTATCATGTATTCTAAACATAAATAAAAATTATGTATTCTTTTTGTTTCAAACCAAAAGAGGTGAATTGAATTCTAAATTTAATTTCATGAAGTGGGTGACGTGTTAAAGAGCCTTGAAGAATAATCTCATGTTTCTTTAAATGACCAAAGAATTTGAATGTAACAAGAAAAGATGTTATTTTATCTTCATCGATCTCGTTATTGTTTTTGTTTGATCTACTCTATTTTTCTTTGACATTTACAGGTTTTACACGACCTGGTCCACAGCCCCACCACAGGGCATTGCCTCCCTCAAAAGGGCTAGCCAATTAGGTACTTATGAGTTCCTTGGCAAGGTCTTATAAGGGTCATCTCATACTATTCCACATCTAATGTGAGATATGACAATCTCCCCTCCTTATACCTTAGCGTCCTCGCTAAGGCTCAATCACACATAGCCCAGAATCTTCCTCTCTAGCCAATGTGGGATATACCGGGCTCACCCTTTGTTGCCCCAACCATCCTCTTGATGTGGGTTATACCTGGGCTTGCCTTCGTTTCCCCAACCATCGGTAACCCGACTGGATACCCCAGCCCGAGCTTTCGAGAGTCAGCTCTGATATCATCTGTAACGACCCGGTCCACAGCCCCACCACATGGCATTGCCTCCCTCAAAAGGGCTAGCCAATTAGGTACTTATGAGTTCCTTGGCAAGGTCTTATAAGGGTCATCTCATACTATTCCACATCTAATGTGAGATATGACATCTGTAACGACCCGGTCCACGGCCCCACCACAGGGCATTGCCTCCCTCAAAAGGGCTAGCCAAGTAGGTACTTATGAGTTCCTTGGCAAGGTCTTATAAGGGTCATCTCATACTATTCCACATCTAATGTGAGATATGACAATCTCCCCTCCTTATACCTTAGCGTCCTCGCTAAGGCTCAATCACACATAGCCCTTTTGAGGGAGGCATTGCCCTGTGGTGGGGCGTGGATCGGGTCGTTACATACACCATATTACGAAAGAGATTGAATTTTGCACTTAAAATCAGTATGTATGGGCTAGAACAATTAGTTTTTGTACTTAATCCGTGGTTAATGGTCAATCAACATCAATTTGCCTTTTCGAAAGGGGGTTAATTCCTGAAAAAGTGATTGTATACTCAGTGGTCCGTTTACAAAAACTTTGCCCTTTGTTGAAGAAGAAGTCTTTATAATAAAAAGTTGGGAAGAAAGGAAAAAAAAATTTGGATTGGGCCCGGCCCTAAATATTGGGCCTAGGGCCTGGGCTTGGACTGGGTCCATATATCCCAGGTTTTAGGCCAGGCCAGCCCGTTTTTCATTTGTGAGGCACGGCCCTAGCCCGATTTCATTGGAGGCCCGCTGGGCCTGGGCCGGGCAGGCCCAAGCCCGGCCCATTGATAACTCTATTTTTAGCCCCCCACCCTCACCCCCATAATCACCGTTACAAGAAATGGCCATCACTGTACATCAAAGAAGATGGGTGGATAATGAATGATACTGAAAATACTAAATAATGATATTTTGAACTTTAGTGGTAATGCTTGTAGAAAAAAAATACCAAAACTCTAAAAGTAAACAAAAGAAAAACTTTGAAAAGATCGTTGAAAGTTAAAACCACTAAATTTATTTCTTAAGCAGCTCAGTTTCTATATGTATCCTGCTAGATCTCTTGAGTTTGCTTGATTCTTGGCTTTAAGATGCAACATTTAAGCTCATAACCCATTTCGGCTTACAAACTTTGCTATATATTATTAGTCATAACTTTTTTCCTGTTAGACCTTTATTTTGGAGAATACTTTCGGATTAATTTTTGAACTTTTTTAATATCACTTAACTATAATTCAAACTTTTTTTTTTCTCAATTTCACTTCCTATACTTATATATATGTCATCAAAACATGTTACTGAATATTAGACAACTACAATATATACACTTGACATTAATTATCTCTAAACACTCTTTTCACTTTTATTTTACACTTACAAGAATAAAAAGAACAACCCAATCAGTAAATGTTCCTGGCCCAGTACCTTTGGCATGCACTCACCCTAATTGATTGTGTTATATGACAATGAACAATGCACAATGAATTTAGATGACTTTCAAAAAATGACATCTATTTATTGGGAGGTAATTCAGTCTCACCATGCTTCAATAATACACATTTCTTGAGCACTGGGGTATAGGTTAGGGTACTAGAGAATCAGTCTCAACCTGTTAAGGTTGTTGCGGTTAATGTGGACACGGTCCCATTCAGTCAAGGCATAAGAAAGTGTGTGTGTCTTATCTGCAATGCAAGCTGCTACACAGAAGTCCGACAGGCTAAGGAGGTGTGCTGAACTAATGGCTGCTACAATGGATAAGTTTGGAAGGAGAAACCAAGCTGAAGTGGAGAGTGCTGCAATAGACAGGGCTATTATTGCTATAGAAAAGGCTGTTGCTGCTAGGGAGAAGGCTGCTGTTAAAGTTGAGTCTGTTGTTACTATAGGGAAGGCCAATGGGAAGGCTGCTAGGTAGAGAGGCTGCTATAAATTGCATATTAGGGTACTGGTTTTTGTGATGATAGCGTTGGGCTGTAAATTCAGATGGCCTTTTGTGAGCATATATGGCCTTTCTATGTGGTGTAAATCCTTTTTTGTTGTGTTGTAAATGTCCACAATCCTTTTTTATGAACATGATATTCTTTATGTGAACATAGATGGCCTTTTTGGAGAACAAAGATGGCCTATTTATAAACTGTTAAGCCATCCACTGGTTTTGACCCTTATAAAGTACTCCATGTAGGAGTTAGTTTGTATGTGTTTTGTGTTTGAATGTTGTTTTGTTAAATGTGGTTCTCTGTACAGGAGTACAAAAACATTAGTTGAACAAACTAATGTAGTCCATAATTTGATTCACTGTACAAGAGTACAAACATCTATAATGGTTTTACATGTAGTCCATAATTCAGTGCATACAATATGCACATTACACATCACATTACACCTTCAAATGCTCTCTTTATCTTGAGAAATCTTTTGGGACCACAACATACAAATTACTCCCCAACTGACGATCAAAGTCACCCAAGTCACTTTCTCTCTCCTGCTCATGTGCTTTTTCTAATCTTGCCTCTTCTTCCAAACTCCTAAATTTTGTAAGCAGCCCTGGTGTTATGTTCTTCGACCTTTCACACATCTCAGGATCATACCATGTAAAGTAATTGCAACATCTCAGGATCAAAATTAATTTAAAAATTACTCCATATTTAGCACAACCAATGAACCTTCTGCCGCGATTCCAAGGAGTCCATGATGTTATTAGAACAGTTCTCTCTCCATAATGGCAAAAATCGGCCATACTTGATTTCTTCGCTCACTTTTCTCTACTCTCTTCCTCTATTTTTTCTCTGTAAATGGGTATTGTATAAATGGAAGGAGACAACAACTTTGGGCACCAAACCCATTACAATCTCCCATCCCATATTTAATCGTTCCGACCAAAATGCCCCCTTCTTTGAGTTAAATTACTTTTTCGCCGAGGCTGTTGCCAGGAAAATGGACGAGGGGTGACACCGTCGCCACACTTATAAAAGTTTGGGGTGGTAGGTAGTTAAAAAACTTTGTGGTGCATATCACTACCGCATGAAAACATTGGGGGTACCCAATGCAATTGACCCAGGAGTTTGATGTGTGTGCTTCACATTTGAGCAAAAAAATTTGGGCAGCGTGAATGTCCTTTGAACTAATTACCTCCATTTTCTTGTAAAGGTATTGTTTCATTGTGCAGTGCTTTTAAGAAGGTATAGATGAACACCAAACCGATTAAACTGAACTCTTAAAAAATGTTAACGATTCGATTTTACATTTCTCAAATCAACATCATTACGGTTCAATTCATAAACCACAACTGATTGTAAACCGAACAAAAAATGACCCATTATATAGTCAATTATTTTTAGTGACATTCATTGATATTTTTCACATACATGCTACTAAGTAAAAGCCAAATAAATAAAATCTTGAAGGTTAAGAGAAAAGAAAATAGGGAGAACACTTATAACATGAAAGTCTAGTGCTCAATATTTCTCTCGCTATCACAAAAAGACAGATAGGGCATCGACTTTCTTAAATCCAAGATTCTTGGTCTAGCTTTTTCTCACTGACTAACCAATTGCGTTAAGACTATGTGTAATTACTCATTCTTTCTCGTATATCACTGACAAAAACGTTATGTTTTCATTTTAACATAATGCTTATAATTTATGTTAACACGAGCACTTAGATATTGAGTGTAACAAGATTATTTGCATTTAGATAAAATATAACTTTAGTTTTGAATAATACTTACATTGAATAATATGTGTGCAAAGGGATAACTTTTAAAAATAAGAAAAAAACGATAGGCAAGCGGCCATAATGGCCTTCGCTAATGTTATTTTAAAGGCCAAGTTTTTACAGGTTAAAGTTCATCAAACATTTAGTTTAAATTAATTCTAAAGGCCAAGTTTGATAGCATATAGATATCATATTACTAATATTATTTTTGCATACGCATCATGTTTGCCAAGATAATTAGCATAAGTAATGGTCTTTGCTCAAGAACTTCACACCCATTCTTGCTCTTGCACATTCCTAAAATTGGGTCCAGCACACGACACTCAGAGAATCGATAAATCTTGCACGTTCCTTCGCGTCCGTCAAATTTAATAAACTTAGGAGGTTATATAGCACGGTAGAGGAATTCTGTTATATCCACTGCATATTTAGGCTCATATAACAATAGGCACTTCCCCGGGTTGAATGCTGCGTTGCTTAACAAGGCTAGAATCTCTTCTTTGATTATAGAGTTTCCAACTTGTGGGTTAAAGTTTGGAATCGGGGACAGCCGTACGATCAGCAGGGAAAGGTGACAAATTTATCACACCTCGGCCTAGCAGATCTCTTGGCATAGCTTTGGTTATCACAAAAAGACGTGCAAAATTCTCCTATCAATACTAGCATCGGAACCACCAAGCGCGTAGGTCAGTGACGGAACCAGGATTTCATCCCAGGGGGGGCTAAAAATATATCGAAGGAGATAAATATTTTTATAAGTAAAATAGCACACAAAAACAAAGTGCACTTTTCGATAATACACAAAACATACTAAAAAGCATCTAAAAGGTCTTATTAAGTTTCATGAGAGCCACTAAGGACTCTTTACAACACAAAAGAAGAGAATACAAAATACACATTTTAGTGTTTACAAACGAAAGCACTAAATAACTACTCGATGAGGCGCCGAATATTGGTAGCGTTTGATAATAGCCTCATTTGTAATAGTTTTGAAGACATTCTTCTCGATGTAACAAACCAAGCTATCATTCATCCATTCGTCTCCTATGCGATTCCGAAGTCGAGTCTTTATTATCTTCATTGCAGAGAAAACTCTTTCTACAGTAGCAGTTGCAACAGGTAAAAGTAAGACCAATCTCAAAAGCAAGAACACCAAAGGATATATCACATCCTTTTTCAACTCAACTAACTTTAAAACAAATTCACCAATTCCCCTGACTTCATAAAGTTCTTCACAGGAGCGCACATCCATAATATAAGTCTCGAGCTGACTTTGAAGTACCCTAAGCTCAATCGGCAAAAAGTCATATGGATAAAACTGTGCAAGACGTATCAACTTTTACTTATTAAAAGCAGAAAAACCATCACTTGGATCGAGACATGCCATACATATAAGCAACTTCGTGGTTACCTCACTGAAACGATTATTCAACTCACTGATTTGCAAATCAACAACGGTTAAAAAAATATCAACACGATAATGGTAAAAATTTATACCTTCTTCAGCATTACGTCTTTGCCTCCCTGGGGCTACAAACCTCGCACTCATGTCCAATACGTCAATATCGTGTTTTACACAAAATTGTGAGACCTCTTCCAGAAAGTCTTCCAACCCTCGATCTCTAAAGTCCTGCAATTGTCGCTTTTTTATACTTACCAACTTCATTGCATTCACAATGTTTTGATCTTTCTTTTGTAATGCTTGTGAAAGTTCATTCGTCATCCCCAAAATATTTATCATCAATTGCATGTTGAAGACAAAATCATAAGTTGGCACCGAGTTCAAAAGACCCAATGCTTCACCTCTCTGTTCATAATCTGTAGCATCCTCAACAACCTTATTAAGCACACATATCACTAAAGAAAACATTTGACTCAAATTCAATAATGCACCGTAATGTGATCCCCAACGGGTCTCTCCTGCTCTTTTGATGCTAGTTTCTTGATTTAAACCTCGACCACTGACGATATCACCACTCTCAAGGTCACCAGCAAGTCTAATGGCTTCACTTTCTCGAATAGCATCTCTTCGCTTGCATGAAACTCCCACATTGTTGACTACCTTAGCAACCAAATTAAAGAGCAATGCAATCTGAGCATGTTTTTTTGCAACGGCTACAAGAGTTAGCTAAAGTTGATGAGCAAAGCAATGAATATAATAAGCACTTTCATTCTCCCTCTTAATTAAGGTTTTAAGACCATTGAATTCACCTTGCATATTACTTGCTCCATCATAGCCTTGTCCACGAATTCTTGAAATGCTCAATTCATGCATTGCAAATAAACTGTCAATTGTGTCTTTCAATGATAAGGCAGCGGTATTGGCAACATGGACAATACCAAGAAAACGTTCAATCACACGTCCTTTTTTGTCCACATATCTCAAGACAACTCCCATTTGTTCTTTGACTGAAATATCACGACACTCGTCAACTAAGATGGAAAATAATTCAATTTTCATATCCCCAACAAGGCAATGGCACTAACAATTTCTTTTTGAACTTTTGGTGATGTCAATTTGAGGTTCTGAGGAGCATTCGACAAAACGACTTTTTTCACATTTTCATTGTAATCAGCAATAAACTCTAATAGTTCTAGAAAATTTCCCTGATTTTCAGATTCATCAGATTCATCGTGCCCACAGAAAGACAAGCCTTGATGTAAGAGAAACCGAATAACATCAATTGATGCAGTCAAGCGAGTACGGTATTAAAGCCTACTTTCATCTGTTTGCTTGGACAAAACCACTTCAATACTCTGCTGAGGGTTATCAAAGGCTTGACACTTAGTTAAAGCAAGGTTGTGTACACTACCAACTTCTCCAACATGTTTTTGCAATTTCTCCAACATGTTTTTGCAATTTCTCCTTCTTTCTCCAATCGTTAAAACCATGCCTAACAAAAGTACCACCACCCCTTGCTCCCCATGAGCACTTCCGAACAAGTAGCAACACAAACAATATGCTTCATCTTTTGCTACACTATACTTCAACCAACTTGAATAAATGTCAAACCAAGAAGAAACAAATCGACAAGACTGAGTACCTAATTGTGTAAATGGAAAATTGTGGTGACGAGGTTGACAAGGACCTTTCGACTAATACGTTCGTCGAACTTTATCTCGAACATTAGGACCATAATCCAAAATATTCAGACGCAACCCAGGATCCGCAATAAGCTCGTCAGAATTGAACTCATCGCTAGCTCTGCTTGAATGTCCGGAATGAATATCACGATACAAAATGGGAGCCTTGTCCGTTACTGTTAGAATCAGAGACTCATTCTTATTAGACTTTAATAACTTTTCCACCTTTGGTTTCTTTTGATAGAACCTTTCCATTCGAAAAAAAATATATTTTATTTTAAGTATCAATCCATCAATTATCAATCAAATAACCTAGTTAATTACAAATATTTTATTCTTTTACTTTTTCAGTCATGTTTTATTATCGTGTTAACCTAATTAACTTAATTTCAACCCACCATTCAACTAAATCACATATCCGACATCTCAATCCAATTGGGTCCATCCTCTATCAACTATCTCAATTCTCAAATGCTCAATGCACAATTAACAACATATAATCAGCATGAAAATAATCTCAATTTTTAAATGCACAATTAACACAACCTAAAATTATCAATCAAATAATCAATGCTCAAATGGGATAAAAATCTAATTGGGTCCCATCCTCCACCAACAATCTCAAATCTAAGTGCTCAATGCACTATTAACATCCATAAAGCATCAATTAATAATCTAACTTATCAAATACATAACTAACAACCTAAAATTATTAATCAAATAATCAATTCTCAATAGCAAAAGAAATTGTTCAAAATGCACACTGACCTCAGTCCTCAGAAATCAGAACGGCGTCGCCGGAGTTGGGTGGGGACTGGCCAACTTAGAGGTGAACTTAGATCTACCAGATCTGATCTGGCCGGAGTCACCGGACTTGGGTGGGGACTGGCCGGAGTTGGGGTGGGGACCGCCGGACTGGGGAGGGCCTTCGCCAATCACCGGCTTCGAGCTTCGGAATCGGGGGACGACTACCGGTGATCGACATTACCTTACTGATGAGCCCAGCCGACGACCGGTGGCCGCGGGTCGGTGGGTGGTGCCGGCGTGCTGCGAGCCGCAGTGGCTGAGAGAGCCGACTACTGAGAGAGGAGGAGAGATGCCGGCGTGACTCGTGAGAGCTTGACTTGACGCCACGCCTGAGAGAGCCGAGAGCCCGAGAGAGGAGGAGAGCTGCCGAGCTGGAGAGGTGCTGGCGTGCCGCGGTGAGTCGGTGTCCGGTGACTGTGAGAGTGTGAGATTGTGAGAGCCGGCCGAGAGAGGAGGAGAGAGAGAGAAAGGAAAAGTTGCAAATGAAAAAAAAACTATATATATATATTCAAAATCAGAGGGGGGGGGGGCTATAGCACCCCCTCGTACAAGCCTAGTTCCTCCCCTGGCATAGGTCAACTGGTAAAGGGTTGTTTTAACTTAACCAGTGGTCTCGGTTTCGAACCTTGGGAATGCAACTGCGTTAAAACTTGGTAGGGAGAGTTTTGCCGCCCATGTGGTCCTACCCTGCTCGGATGTGTAATGTTTGTTGATAGGGTCCCTGTTATCATCCTTTTAAATTCGTATATGCGGAATATTTATAGGATTGGATTCCTTCTATTCCTCATGCAACCTAAAGGTGACGCTCCGAGGTTACTTGACTTCGAGGCTCCTTCGGTCTAAGGTCGTTCCTTCTTTAATTTGGTCGATTCTTTTGCAAAGCATTCCCAATTATATATCAAAAAGCGGTCAAAGCACTTTTTTGGTCGCTGATAATTTCTCTACCCTTACTCCTCCGGACCACAATTCCTCCATGATCCGTTTTAGTCACGAGCAGACTTACGTATACTCTATCTCTTCCAATCCTCAGGATTATTCTTTTGCGAGAATGTATTCTTTTTTCGAGGCTTAATCCCGCCTCAAGCTCATAGTGTTGCACTAAAGACCAATTCGGTTACATTCAGGAGCAATACGATGATGTCATACAAGTCTCAAGCTCATATGTATCACATTAAAGACCTCCAAGGTTTCATTCAAGAGCAACTCATGATGCACTTATTTTATTGCTAAGTTGATCACTTTTAGAAACAAGTACACCTTATGCAACAAATGAAAGGCCACACTTATATCCTAACCACAGAGGATCAAAGCTTGTGCACTAAGAAATTGGCTAATCAAGTCATAAAACGCCAGAACTTTTCAAGCTGGTCCCCATTTTTTTGAGAGAAAAAGATGAAAGATCAGAGTCAGCGTCTAGCCCCAAAGTCATTCAATATTAGGAGTCTTTCTTTAAAACTAGCAGCATACTGGAAGATGCCTTAACAGAAGTTCTTGTTCAGCATTCTCACCATCAAGAGGTTCTCCATCTCCCCGGCCGGTTGCGCGCAGTTCCTTTACATTTCTCGAAACGCAGCAATAAAGGTACCTCTCTCCCTACGATTGGTTGTCTTCACACTTGTTTCTTTAGTCCCGAGGCTGGTTCAGTTCGGCCGCCATCTTACTTGGCTTGCTAAGAGAGTGTATCCATAGCGAAGGGCCTCGATATTGATACGGAGTATATTCTAAGAGTTCATATATCAGACCGAGCAAGAGTAACTCTATCAGTAGAGTTCCGCTATTTTCTGTGTTGAGGTTCAATTTTAAAGGTTTTTAAACCATACTAAGAAAAAGCGAAAAAGACATTAAATTTCCATGCCATTGAGAAAATTGTGAAACCACCTAATAAGCACTAAAAAATATATTTATCGATCAGATGTACCGGGTAACTCCGTCCTTAGATGAGAGTGCTCTGTATTACTAAACAACGCCAATATTGTTGTAATTTTCTTTTGGTCACGTCATATGTTATTGCAAGTAATATTTTGATGATTCAAGATGTGCTACGAGCTGTGGTTGTCCCAAACTACTAGAGGTGACCTCAGGGGCGGAACTATTGCATGACCGGGGGAGGGGGGGGGGCACGAACCCACCCCCCCCCCCTCCCCCAAAAAAAAAAAAAACTTTTGAATTTTTTTCATATTTACACAAATGCCATTATCTCATAATATTACTTAATTAGAGTTTTGTTTTATTGTATTTTTTACTTTTTATGTCACCGGTCATCATAGTTTTCTTCTTTTTCATTTTTTACTCCATTTTCGTTTTACCAAATTCTATATTTCAAATCTTCAGATTACGAAAAAAACACGAATTGATCAAGGTTAGTTTTTTTTTTTTTTAAGTTTAAATTCTTATAGTATGTTAATGTATATGTGACTATTGTACTCGTACAGTTAATTATCACATTAGTAATACATCTAGAGTAAGAGTTAAGCTTCTTCTCATGCAAGATTATTAATTTGTTCTTGACCAACCTTACCAAAGTAAATAAATTACTATGAGAAGCAAAATTAAATGATTACTAGTCAAATTGAGCAATTCTTTTATTTTAGCCATCAAATTTTTTATACCTTCTTGGCCTCCCTTGATTAGATTTTCTGGATCTACCCCTGGGTGACCTATGCTTTGGGCTAAGCAGCTTAACCAACCCAACCACGGACTTGGCGGCTCGAAAATAACCAATCCAAAAATAATAAGGTTAGGCTGAGGAAAAGTGGTGGTTGTAGCTAAAGAGTGGTAATTGTTTTAATTTTAGCAAACCTGTTATATGAGTAATATTGTTGCTCAAGGGCCTCACAACGCGCTCTTGCTCTCACCCGTGATTCGTGCATTCAAGGGACAGGGCTAAGTTTCGCTTTTTCCGGTACACAATTGGGGCTTCTTTTAACACCAAGGTAACGTCTTTCATTTATGCAACCATAACCATTTAAGCCATTGGATCTGTTGGCTAGGCTTCATGTTGTGATTAGCTAGTAGACACCAATATGTGGGTCTAGACAAAATTTGTAGTATGTTTTTATTTATACATAATTTTGCACTTTTTAATCGTTAAAAGTTACCTTACCACCATAAGTGGTAAGCAAATTGAGTCCATTGCATGCACCAAAACTATTTTACCCAAGATCTTAAAGTAAGTAGGAAAGAGAGATAGAAAGCCTAAAGAATTAACCCAGAAGGGAACCCCTTGGATCATTAAAGGCCACATGGAGTTCGGCACAACCCACATGCATATGCATGTCGGTTCTAAAACGGTACTAGCCGCTGCATTTCAACGGTTCTAAAGCAAATAAATTACTTCCCAGGACTAGACATCCAAGTTGAAAGGAATTTAAGGCAATGGCGGATATCCATGTTGAGGATAGCAGACGAGATACGACTTCTGCCAAGAAATTAGCAGAGATGGTAACACTTGATGTGGCCAGCGATGAATTTGCAATCAGAGAATGGAAAGCCGTCGTTAGAGGAGAGCAGAAAAGCACTGGCATTCTGAACGAGAAAAGGAGAAGAATAATACACAGGATTTCCCCATTCTTGCGAGCGAACAAGAGTAACGAGAAAGAGTACGACCCTGTAGTTGTTTCCTTGGGTCCTTACCACCACAATAAAAGGGAGCTCCAGTTAGCAGAGAAGTTCAAGCCTAGAACACTAGTAATGTTTCTTGCAAGTTGTCGCGGCAAAACCATAGATGATTTGTGGGAGGGGGTCCTGGGGATGGTTGACATTGCTAGAAGTTGCTATGTCGAAGGCTCAACGGACGCATATGATGATGAGGAATTTTCCCGAATGATGCTCCTGGACGCTTGTTTTATTTTAACCATCATATGCAGTGAAACATTCGACAGGAGGTACATGGGAAATCAGACTCCCCACAAAAAAGGGACCACAAAAAAAAAAAAAAAGGATCCTCGTCACACCATCACTCAGCTACGAGGATGATATGGCGGTAGACCCCGTGGTACTACTGCATCACGAGCATCTAGGTGCGTTGGGGTGGGCTAATATATTCCGGGATATGTTTTTACTTGAGAACCAAGTGCCTTGTGAAGTGCTTCGAGTGTTAATCAACTTCAGATCTGATGTCGGAAATGAAGGGGAGGAAACAATGCACAGCTTTGTTGATTTTATAGTGCATAGGCAGAGGACTAGCGAGCCAGAAGGAGGAAAATTGAGAACTAGCATATATCAGCGGCGGCCTTCTCATCTTCTTGAAATGTATAGAACATCTTTTCTCAGGTTTGATTTCAATCAGAAGCACTCGCCGGAAGCCAAATTTCTAGTTGATGGTAAGAATCAGTATACCAACTACACACACTCGTGTCGTTCAGCTACGGAGCTCAAAGCAAAGGGAATCAACTTTAGGCCTAGTACTGGCAAGTCTTTGACGGACATCGATTTCAACTCGTTGGGCTTTTATGGACAGCTCAAAATCCCTTCCAGGGTTATCACTCCCAGTGCCAAGGCCATTTTCCTAAACTTGATTGCATACGAAATGTGCCCATATACCCCTAATGACTTCAGTGTGACATCTTATATTGCTTTCATGAAATCACTCATTAACCATCCTGATGATGTGAAGGTGTTAAGGTCAAACCACATTCTTTTGAGCAAACTCAACAGTGATGAAGAGCTGGCTAAGATGTATATGGAGATAAGCATTCCCACAATGAACAATGCCATCTTCATGAACGTTCAAGAAAGAATCCAAGAGCACTACAATAGCAGGGCAAAGACGTGGATCGCGCAAATGATATCACGGTACCTCAGTAGCCCTTGGGCTGCTATTGCTTTACTTGCTGCAACTTTACTTCTCGTCTTAACCTTTCTCCAGACCTACTTCACAATCTCTCCTCGCTCCGGCAAGTGAGTAATGTGGATCATCTGTCAAAGTTGAGTAGAATAATAAAATCCATTCTTACCATCAATGGTAGTTCAGAATATGTGCATCGCTACGGTCGGGACTCTGCTTATGGAAGACTAGACAAGTCATAAGTCTTCCAAAGAATCACAAGAGCTAATGGCTAGAATGGGCCGGACGCGAAGCTTCTCAACCAGCCACTTGATTCATGGTAAAGTGTCCTACCATATTATCTAAATAATGGAACGAGCTTGAGTGTAACACCCAAACGGGGAGCTTCGATTTCCTGCACGGGTATTTGCAAGGGAAGGAAGATTCTGAAGAAGGGGATGGGATGGAGGCTAACAAAGGGACTGATAGCTTGGCAAATCTGGATGGACCCGTGAAAGCAACTCAGCTCCACTTTTGGGCTATTGGCCCCTTTATGTATGTATCAAAAATAAGAAACTTCTTCTGTTCTCATCAGCCTCCCTGTTGTTGGCCAGATTTCAGCCTTTGAATGAGCCGTCTTTGGCTATAATATCCGCACCACGAGCTGCAGCTCCCAACTATAGGGACTCTTATGGAGCCCCGAGAGTTGGTCCATAGATTCTCATCAAGACAAAGTGCTGCAGCTCCCAACTATGGGGACTCTTATGGAGCCCCGAGAGAAGCTCCAACGTGGATTACATAATTTGGTGGAAGAGACCAAACATCTATATCTGTATTTATATCTATATTTATATCTATACATATATAAAAGCACGTATGGGTTTAAATGGCTAATCTTTTTTTTTTCTTTAGACTATCCTTTTTTAATTGATTTTTTCATAAAAAATTAGGGATGAGTAAGGATATTTTTGACTTATAACATTTATTTTCCATTAAATACCCTTATTTGGAGTTGATGTTTATTAAAATATAAAGGTGTTCTTGACTTCTTATACATTATTATGAAGCATGTTTCCTGAACAGCTGAAACACAGTAACCAATTAGATATAAGGGTTAATTCTGACTTTTACTCAAAAAAGAAAAACCCAACCGATATAATCTTGCAAAACCTATAGAACTCTATTCACGTTAAACCACAGCCCCCAAAACCTTCACATTATTCTGAGGATACAGGCTTGACGTGGGAAGACAAAGGTAAAAATCTGATCAAAATTAAACTGGTACATAGTTTTGCATGTAGATGTTTATATCGTTTTACACGAATTCAGAAGGTGATCGGGTTATCTCTGGCACATCACAACCTACCGGCAACACAGGCTTGACGTGGGAAGACAAAGGTAAAAATCCGATCAAAATTAAACTGGTACATAGTTTTGCATGTAGATGATTATACGGACTGTGTTTATATCGTTTTACATGTATATGAGTTTAGGTGCGATTAAGATCTATGTGCTTCAGTTGAGTCACACCAAAGTAAAAAATCTCTCACCGAGCAGATTCATCGCCGGCAGGGTGATCGGGTTATCTCAAGGTACATCACGACCTACAGGCAACACAGGCTTGACGTGGGAAGACAACTCAATTGGGAGTAGGCGACGACGTCTCTCTCAGGCATTTAATCGAACAGCTTGCATCCCGCCGTCAACCATCGGAGCACCACCAGTTGAAGGCCCCTACCACCCGTGGCATCATGCCAGTTGAAGCACTAGCATTCAACAAAATTAAAAACAATCCCAAGATAAAACCCAACTACCGACCTTCTTTTACCAGCCAACCAAATCTACTGCCTTCCCGTACTTGGTCGAACCTAATCCTTTTTCTTCCTAATTCCCTCTCCAAAGATAAAACACCAGCAGAATAACCACTGATCTCATATAGCCACGACCACCAAAGATGCTATAATATCTACCACTACCGTCTCACCAATTAGGTCTCTACTTTTGCTGTTACCTTGAATTTCAAAAACAACACTGATTGCATCAAAACCATAAACCTAACTTGAGCCCACTTCATGAGTCTTACACTTGATCCATATCTGTTAGAAGCAACAAAGAAGAAAGTGTTTGAGGATGAGCACTCAAATAGAACTTGGAATCCTCGGATAAGAAAGCTACACAGATTAATAGCCATTATTAAAATATTTGGATATGTATATTGGTGTAGTCATAATAGTTAAGTAGTATGTGCTATAATCCTTATGTGCTATAGTCACAGTAAAATATTCGAGACAAAAATGTATGAATTTCAATTGCATATGTGCTATAATCCATATCATACTTGCAGCTGCTCTACCTTTTATTCAATTTGCACTCAAATTATGCTCTTTTATTTGCAATTACTCATTCTAATGTTGAAAATTTATGTGATTAATTTTGTATTGTAACGTATTGACAGTTAAATTCTTAAACTTTTAGCTGTGTATATCCTTAGGATATTTGAACCCTTTTATTTGCAAGATGTCCATTTCTATGCATCTTACATAGTAATCTGAGAGGATTAAAGAACCTTTGATGGATTAATTTAAGTGGATTAAAAATAGATATCGTTAGCTTGGGTGTAAAAAATGCTCTAATCTAGATGTTGGATAAAAAAGTACTAAACTCCATTGATTGAATGTATATGAGAAGGTATACAGACGGCTTAACATTTGGTAACTTCAAAATAACTATTTCTAAGGACGATATCTTAGGAAACTATATATCACATGTACATGATGAATCATTTTGTTATATTGTTGGTAATTTTTTTAATTGCGTAAGCTTTTTTCATCTTTAGTTTTTTGGGAACAATGTAAGAAGGCTTAAGATCTCTGTTAGAAATTAATGTTAGCAACGTTTGCTTTTTGAAGATTGCTAAAAAGAACTTTGAAGGAAAATCATAACTATATTTTCATGAGCTTTATTTCAAGTTTGCAGTCTCATGTACCAATCTTTTAAGTCTAACATGTTGTACTTAATTTTAAACTATTTATTTTTATAATTAAACAGTAAGAGGTGATTAGAAATTATTGGAGAATAATTTCATGAATATGATTATTCTTATCCATAGGAATGGACTAATTTTTTTGAGAAACTTATAAACTTGATTTATTGCAATTACTATGCTTAAGATATATACATATATACGCTTCCTTCAAGTACAAATAGTTGCTGAAAAACTTAGTAACAACTGGTTTAATTGCTGTATTGCTTGAAGATCATCTATCATGCAAGAACTTTGGGTTAACAAACCTAAATCTTCAAGCGATAAGGGCCCTTCTTTGATGGAGTTCAGTGGTTTAAACTTCAAAAGGCAGGAATTTGATCTTGAATACGATAATGATGCTGAACAATTAGTGCTTAATAAAAAATATATATCTGTTACAACAAAAAAAATGGTTTACAATTAGCTTTTATTAAGGTTTTCAATTAAGATAGATAATAAAAACGAAGTTGTAATAACAATACTGACAACAATTATAGTAATGTCAGTTAGAACTCTCTATGAGCTAAAGATGTCAGTGAGACTGGATTGCATGAAGTTATTTTGATTCTACATCAGAAATTCGTAAGATTTGTGAACATGGAAATAGTTCATAAAAGAGGAACTCCCCAAAGTTGGAATTATTATCCAGGCATCTCTGAGAGCAGAAAATGTGAGGAATAGCATGGAGAAATTGTAAATCTGACATTACTTAAAAATATTAGTTTTCATTGTAGTTGGCTTTGACTTGAAAAAAGGAACTGCATGTTAGTCTTGCTACCATAATGTATATGGTTCTGTGTTGAGATTCAGTTTCAAATCATATGCTTTTATAGGTGCGTACTTTAATTAGTTAACGATGATATATCAAGTATTTGTGTTGAGATTCAGTTCCAAATAAAAGGCCATATCTGTTAAAAAAAACCCTTCGCTCTACCTATAGCTTAGGAACCAAAAGCAAGTATTGCACATGGCAAAAAATGATATTTTTTACCATGTGATGTATACAAATTACGAATACGCAAGGTGATGTAATAACAGGTATTGAGTTGAAGTCTAAATGTATACCATTGCACATGGCAAAACATAAAAAAGAGGAAGATTGAGCCATCGTAATTTAATGTAATATAGCGTTAAGGCATACGGGCATTAGTAGTATTGTAAGCATATTTTTCTATATTTTTTGAATTGACGTCTAAATGTATACCATTGCACATGGCAAAAAAAGAGGAAGATTGAGCCATTGTGGACGTTTACTTTCCTCGAGTTCTTGAAGCTTAGCGGTTGCACATTCTTCTTAAAATTTTTGCTGTTACTTCATCTATAGCCAATTTCTAAAGGTACGTTTTTGACATTTCTATATCACTTGCTCAGTTAATAGCTTTTGCACTTCAGCGGACGTACTTGTGGTTTTAATTGCTAATTTTTATCATGTATTTTTTTCGTATAGCTTATCTACAATATTCTCTATCGAAGACAAATGAATAGGTTGTTATCTGAAAGAGGTAAGATATATTAGTAGAGTAACAGAAAATAGAAAAAAAAACATACTAATAATATATTCTTATACGTATATTCACTTCTAATTTAACCTACAATAGTATATTCCACCTTACATTTCAAAATTGAGGCAAGGCTCTAGCAGTCTTGAAAAAAGGAAGAGTTATGTTGCTAATGATGAACAGAAGGAACGTTATAATAGAGCAAAGAGGAGCAAGAGGATGATAGAAAGAAACTCAACTATAAGAGGACAAAATGATAGTGAATCCACTGCTTCTGGCAACAAAATAAGAAGAAGTCCTCGCTGGTTGCTTCGAGCTCTATTGGTACCGCAACAATTTCAAGGTCACACGTTTTTTTTTCATTATCACAAGTAAAGAACTCAATATACAATAGAAACACACCGATCCCTGAGTTTCATAAATGTAATTCTAAAGTATAGCAACTGTTTCTTTATAGGCCAAATAGTGTATGTACCTGTGTGCTCTGAGATGCATGAATTAGAGAGCACACCACCTTGCAGTCATTGTAAGGCGAAGAGATTTCAATACGAGCCGCCAAGTTTTTGTTGCCGAAATGACGATGTTAAGTTAGCTCCTATAGATATTGCAGATGAGCTACTTTTCTTATTCACATCACCATCTGAAGAGGCTGAACACTTTCGAAAGAACATTCGTGCATACAATAGCATATTCTCTTTCACATCCTTTGGAGTTAACTTGGATGAGGAGCTTCCATTAGCAATGAGTGGTGTTTATACCTTTCGAGCACAGGGACAAATATATCACGATCTTCCAGCTCGCATACCTAATGAAAATGTCCCGCATTACTTTCAACTATACTTCTATGACACCCAAAATGAGATGCAGAATAGATTGAATATACTACCGGATGCAAAGTTGAATGAAGCAGTGGTAAACAAACTGATGAGACTTCTTAAGGAAAACCCTTACTCACAGTTCTTGCACGGCATTGTACATCAAGAGACTGCCTCTTATACACCTCAACAGAATGGTTTAGCTGAAAGAAAAAAATCGTAAGCTAGTTGAAATGACTAATTGTATGATTATGAACATGGGCTTTACCTTTAAATTTGTTGGGAGAAGCTTTGTTAACTGCTTGTCACATGCACAATAGGATCCCCGCTAAGAAATTTCATAAGACTCCCTATGAATTTTGGAAAGGTAGGAAACCTAATCTAGAATATCTAAAAGTGTGGGGGTGCTTAGCATACTATAGAGTTTCGGATCCTAAAAGAACTAAATTAGGACCGAGAGCTCTTAAAGGAGTGTTTGTTGGATATGCACAACACAGTAAAGCCTTTAGGATTATTGATTTGGAATCAAATGTGATAGTTGCATCTAGAGATGTAACATTCTTTGAATGTAAGTTCATCTCATATTTTAGAGGTGAAAGTCCTAAATCAGATTTAGTATCAGAACCAAATCTTGACATAGACAATTTAATGGTTTAATGAGGAGCCAAGGAAGAGTCAAAGGCATAAGAAAGGAAAATATTTAGGTAAAGATTTTATCTCTCCTGATTCTATGGTTTTCGTAGTTGAAGGAAGTCGAGAAATAGTTTTAAATCAGACTCATATTGTCCTTAACATTGACAGTGATCCAATGACCTATACGGAAGCAATAACTTCAAGAAATGTTGCATTCTGGAAAGAAGCCATTAATGATGAAATGGACTCTATCATGTCGAATGGAACTTGGACACTAGTTGACTTACCTCCACGGTCAAAGCCTATAGGTTGTAAATGTGTATTTAGAAGGAAGTATAATTCTGATGCTTCTGTATAAACCATCAAAGCTAGATTAGTAGCTAAAGGTTTTAAGCAGAAAAAAAGGAGTAGACTATTTTCATACGTATGCTCCTGTTGCTAGAATTACTTCTATTAGAATTTTGTTTGCCTTGTCATTTATATACCATCTTTACATCCATCAAATGGATGTTAAAACTACATTTTTAAATGGTAATTTAGATGAAGAGATCTATATGGAACAACCAGAAGGGTTCGTTCCACCAGGCAATAAGAATAAAGTATGCAAGATAGTGAAATCCTTATATGGTTTAAAACAAGCACCTAAGCGGTAACATCCACGAAAATTCGGAGCTCCATCTCCTCGAACTCCCGGGACGTTAACCTACCGGATCATATCAAACCTGTCAAATCCTATACACTACCACATACTTCAAAGTATCTGATTCAACATCAATTCAAATTCTTCAAAATACATGATTACAAAAAATTGCTCGAACTTAAACTATTAAAACATACGTTCTCAATAACTGGAGTCCTTATAGAATGAATCGACAGTACAGACCCGCGCAGGGGTGACATTACTCAGTATTGATGGGTTCTCCTGAATCTCTCACAGACTCTAACCCATTCCCAAACATGCTACAACTAATCATCACCTGCAGAAAGGAGCCAAACGAATGGTAAGCTTTTGAGAGCTCGGTAAGGTCGTACAAGGACTACAAAGAAATTACAAAACGATTCTAAAGAATCCAACCGACGATGATTTCCAAAACACTTCGAACGACAGAAAACTCAATGATTTCCAAAATGATCAAAATTCATCATAAATAAATAACAAAATAGACAAATACAATCACGACGGGTTCCAAAACGATCAATAAAATATCATTTCCAAAGTCGTAATTTCCAAAATACAACAAAGATTTCTCGAGAAATTTCAAATTATTTGAGATAATCCTTTCTTAGTCATTTCCTTAGCAATCATGGTACATGTGGTGCGGATAAAATCAAAAATCAACGTTGATTTTTGGGCGGTTACGATGCCACTCAGGCAAAGTTGGTAGTGTACACATGCATGATGTATCATAATAATTACTAGTCCCATCGGGTATTAGCATGCTTTTCATGCAGGATTCAAACCAACCTTATACCGCCTCCCCACAAAATAGATACCCAAGTCAACATAGAAAAATCAACAATATCAATGAACATTAACATAAGCTCAATTCACCAAAATCATATCGGATTTCAATAACCATAACATACGGAAAATAAGTCACCATTCGGAATTCTAGAAGAAAATCACAAATAAACAGCAAAATAATTGCGAATAGTTATCAGATTTAGGCACAATAATTTGAAAGAACGGAAACAAACAATTATCAAATTTGCTCAGGATGCAATACAGGGGAGCATCATAAGATTTCCAAATAATCGATTTAGATTCAACATTAGAGTTTTTGGGCAATAACATGCTGATATTAGTACATAATTCAGATTTTGACGTTATCCATAAGTAGATCAAATGAATACTTACAAGTACGAGTTATCAAAATAAGGGTTCGGACGAAAGTCCTTACCCAGAGTTCAGATAGAGTCCCTTACCTGGATCCGCAGCTAAGTTATCCTAACCGGAAGTCTTTAGCTTTAACCTAAACGGAATAATCGAATCATTAGAATACAGCCTACAGTACAATATTATAACTTAATACGGACTCACACATACTCACAAAGGAACCTCCTTCACCGCGTATGTAAAATTACTAAAATGCCCCTCTCGGACTTAAATCACCAAAATGGTCTTCTCGTAAGTAGAATCACTATAATAACCTTACCATATATAATTTTACTCAAAAATACATTTCTTAGGTTAAATTATCAAAATACCCATTCGGGGTGGCAAATTACCAAAATATCCCCCGTTACACTTAAATCATCAAATTGACCTTTCCGTAAGCCAAATCATTAAAATATCCTTACTGTATGTAAATTAACTCAAAAATACATTTTATGGGTAAAATTACTAAAATACCCCCTTGAGTGGCAAATTACCAAAAAAACCCTCGGGTGGCAAATTACCAAAATACCCCATGAGGTTTTCGGCATCGAAAAAATCTCAAAAACATCTTAAAATTTTATTTTAAACATCCTAAAGTTATTTTTGGGCTAAAAAGTATTTCAAAAAATTTTTGTCGAAAAATCCGGAACCGGTGTCCGGACCGAGCACTAAAAGGCCAGTTTCGCGAAAAATACCTATCGGTCTCGGAATGACATGAAATTTTAGAATATGAAACAAATCAGTAAAATAAGATTTTCATAAAATTTTCAGATTAAAATAACTTGGTTTGTTATACTAAATAATTCAATAATTATTCTTAGTCAATACGCTAATTCAGAATTTTTTGCAGACACTGAAAAATTCCAGAGCGTATGTCTCGTAAAAATATAAGGGGTTACTGTTTTGGACTTTGTCTAATTGTGGTCTAAACTATTCATAAAAATTCATGAGAAGACTGCCTAAAATAATTTATATCTAGTGACAATTACGGTCACTATTCAAATCATGGCACCTACTATTTCACCTTTAAACACACACTCATCTTCAACCTCTTCCGCCTTTGCCGAAATCAATTCCACACCCTCAATTCGCACACCATCTTCACTACACCTACTACACCCATCAAACACCAACACATGATTAAACATATATACACACACCCTCACAGCTGCAACTCACACACACTCACACACATTCACGCACACTCACGGCACACACTGATATTACTCTGCACACACTAACACACGCACACAACTTCTTCACACCCACACTTACACACAATCACCCTAAAAAACACTAGAATCATACACAATCTCACCTCCTAAACCCATACCCGTAACCCCCCACACCAAAGCACACTATGTTCCCGCAAGAATGCACGCGCACACACTTACTCAAAGCACCCAAAAACACGCACTAAAAACACACAATAAAGGGTAAAAGAATTACCCTTTGAAAAATCATTCCCAAACCTCTATCTGATTTTGCACCGAGCACTAAGCTCTATTTTTCTCCATCTTCTCTCTCTTTTTTTTCTTTCTTCTTCTATTACTGTTCATCTGAAGCTTCCTTATTTTTGTTTTGTTTTGGTTTTGTTTTCTTTCCATTTAGGATAGAACCAAATTAACATAAAAAAATGAACATCAGACTTGTCATCATAGGAGGTGGCATCTCCCTACACCAAATTTTTTGATAAATTGACACATAAAACTTAATTTTCAAAATTGCAAAATAGCACCTCATGTTCCAAAATTTACAAAATGACCCCGAAAATCACAAATTTTACATTTTTGCCCAAAACTCTCCTAATCTTTATTGATTAAATTAAATGTCACTAAAACATACAATATCACTCATTTTATTATTTTTCATCACCAAAAAATTAATTTATAATTATGATCCCAAAGTTTTTCAAAATTACAAAAATACCCCTAAAAATTTTAAAAATTACACTTTAGCCCCAAAATTCTTTTAAGCTTCGATACGCTACTAATACCCGAGTGTTGCCCAAAATTATTGTCCGTTTATTTTAACCCGCTTTCAAAGTTCGGGATATTACACGCAATGGCATGAAAAGTTTGACTCATGTGTGTTGTCATACGTTTTTAAACATAATAATCTATACTACCTATAAAAGTACTAATCTTGTAAATCTTTTTATTCCCTTTTTGTCCTTCGTTAATCACTCTAATAACAATCTTATCCTTTAATAATTGCAACTCCATTATTACTTTACCCTTTCATAAATACTACTCCATTATTACCCTACCCTTTCATAAATACTATTGTTAATTACTAATTGTGTAATTATTTTGGGTGTTACCCTCGGTTAGTTATTCAATAACAACTTTACCTTCCTTAATTAGTTTTTTTGTACTGTGTTTAAGAAACATTATGTTATAAATTTAATCTAAATCAATATTTACATATTGAGAAACAAAATATGTAGTTGTTAAAAATATATTTATATATATGTATGCGTGTGTGGGTGTATGCACGCGCGCACTACCTCTAAACGTATAAATTTTATAAAAAAAAATTTGACGATTATGTCTTTCGTTTATTACGTTAATTACATTCTTACCCTTTTTTATTACTCATTTTTAAATTTTAATGAAATTAGAATAATATTGAGTAATGAATCTATTTTATACATTGATTGAAAAATGAAAAGTGTGATGAGAAAGAAAAATATAACAAAAAAGTTCCTTCATTATATTCTTTTAATTTAGTTAAAATAAAATAAATATTAGATATTGACCTGGTTAATGAGAATTGTAATTTTCTTTCTTCATTTTAGGTTAGTAAACAATTAACCAATTGAAAAACTGAAAAACGAAAACAACATAAAGAAACTAAAATTTGTGAAAAATCAATTAAGAAACAGAAAATTGTTAGGAAAAAAAAAAGGCTCGAATATGGTGCAAATTTGAATTGAAAATATGCTCAGTTATTGTAGTTGAAGATCGAGCGTTTTGTGTTTTTTATTGATGAAACATAAAGGACTTGGTCTTGAAAATTACAAATCTTAACCATTAATCAATTTAATAATTTACAAAAATAAAGACTTAGATTCATTATTTTAAGTTCTCTATTTGCTTTTATTTTCAACAGTACCATCAAACATTTCTTCAATCCAAAACTTACAAAGAATATTTTCAAATATTGAATTGATTACAATTGCGATCATCAAATAACATTTCTTCTAAAAAATTCACAAAAAGTTGAGAACATAATTGAATTATATTATTTTTTATCCCAAGTAAGATAATAATATCACCTCAAATGTTTCTCTCGACTATATTCTCGTGCAACGCACGTGCTCTATACTAGTACATATAAGTGCATCTATTCTAAATTTACTAAGGATTATGGTGTTATTGTATGTTTGTATGTTGATGAAATGCTTATTATCGGGACTGATACGATTGGCATAAATGAGACTAGGCAGTATATGTCTTCTATGTTTAAAATGAAAGACTTAAGAGAAGTTGATACCATCTTAGGTATTAAAGTGACAAAACATAGTGGGGAGTTTTTCTATTTGCCAATCACACTATGTTGAGAAAATTCTATCTAAATTCCAACATCTTGGTTTCAAAGATTTTATTACTCTTTATGATTCTAGCATTAAGTTGACTAAAAATCTTGGAAGACCGGTGGCACAACTAGAGTATACTAGTACTATTGGTTGTTTAATATATTTAATGCATTGCACACTACCTGATATAGCATTTGCAGTTTGTAAATTGAGTAGATTTACAAGTAACCCTATTGTAGAGCACTGGAAAGGAATTCTTAGAATTTTCGGATACATAACGAGAACTATAAAACTTGGTTTGTTTTATAGTGAAAAGCCAGGTACACTTGAGAGGTACACCGATGCTAGTTGGATTACGAGTACAGGGGATAGCAAGTCCACATCTAGGTGGGTTTTTATCCTTGGGGGTGGAGCCGTTTCATGGACTTCTAAGAAACAGACTTGTATATCTCACTCTACTATGGAATCCGAATTTATAGCACTAGCAGCTACAAGCAAAGAGGCCGAATAAATTAGAAATCTCTTGTTGGATATTTATCTGTGGCCTAATCCTATGCCGCCAACCATAGTATATTGTGATAGTGAAGCCACTTTATCAAGGGCTTACAGTAGTACTTACAATGGTAAGTCCAGACATATCTGTCTGAGGCATGACTTTGTAAGGCAACTAATTAAAGATGGTATAATTACTATCATCTATGTGAAGTCAAATAAAAATTTGGCAGTCCCTCTTACCAAAAGTTTATCTCGAGAGTTGGTTAGAACAACTTCTAGAGAGATGGTACTAAAACCCATTCATTAGTCACCAATAATGGTAACTCAACTCATCACTAGTCCAAAGCTAATCCCTGAGTTTTAATGGGTAAGAACAAGTTATTGAGTAATGCCATGCACACATTCACATTTCCGTCTTCCTTTTCCTATCCACTTATTGCACCCATTTATACCCGCTGACTACACACACGCTATTTATGTACACCGACACATCACACACATAGATTCACACACAAACTCTCACGGGCACCCATTAAACATATTCTGTTACACACTATCATCCAACAAACACCACTCCTACAATCTACCAAAGACAGATAATGTATACCCAACGCTTCACACACAAAAACCACCGACCTCATTCCATTTTAGCCACTGCAAACACCGCCATCATGCCATTTCAGCCGCCGTACCAAAATCACCACACCTTCCCAAAACTATATACACACCATCATGGTTGTCCATTGCAATACACAGACAATGCATCCCATTAACAATCATCGTCATCACCTCCATTAACAATGTTCCCATTAACAAACAATACACATACACTATTGCACACAATAACCAACACAAGCACACTATCAACACCCACTTCACCTGCACATACTCACCCATATATCCATATATACACAATGGCACTCCTCACCCAATATACCATCATAGTTAGAGGTGTGAAATGGGCCGGGCTGGGGCCGGCCCAGCCAAGCCCATCGAGCTTCCAGCAAATCGGGCCGGGGCCGGGCCAAGGGCTGCCAACCAGGCCGGGCCTGGTTCTAGGGATATCTGGGCCCGATCCAAGCCCAGGCCCTAGGCCCAACATTTAGGGTCGGGCTTGGGCCGGGGCCGGGCCCAAAATTTTTTTTAATTTTTTTGGCATTTTCTTGTTATTCAAGGTAAGGGTTTTAATTATGGTAATTTGTTGTTATTGTTTAAGCAAATTGTACTCTAGGCATGTCCAATATTCATAATTTAACGAACATAATCTTTATCCTTTTATTTCATTATAAATCATATACATTGAAGATAAATGTGTTTATAGGCCCTCCTCCTTTTATTCGGGCTTGTGATCGGCTACTTGTAAACAAACAGGCGAAGTTACCTATTTTTTTATATATACGGAAAAATATCTATCTTGCTTGTAAAAACTTATATATATATATATATATATATATGAAAAAAATATATATTTTGTGAGAAATTTTATTCTTAAAACTTAAGAGAAGGAAAATAAAAAGAAATTACCTAATCATCCGGAAGTACTTCAATATCCGAGTCACTGCTCTTCCTATCATCAATCGGTTTATCTTGCTCGCGGTATTTCGCATCAAGATAATCCTTCCAACATACACATAGCTCGAGCGACTCGGGGTTAAGACGACTCCTCCTGTCATCCAAAACCCTCCCGCTCGCTGAAAATGCCGACTCTGAAGCAACCGTAGAGGCTTGCACTGGCAGTACATCCCGTGCAATTTGGATAAAGTTTTATACATGTTTTGATTTTGTTTTCAAAAATTTAACAAATTAAAATTAACATGTTCTTGCATTGATAAATCAGAATAATGATCAGTATTTGAATATACACCAATCTCATTAAAAGAGGAAAAAGTAGACGAACCTGCCGAATTAGAAGTACCTTCACCTGGTAGTTGTCTTGCTACTAGATGTTCAAAGCCCTTAAGGTATGGCGCATAATACCTCTCAGCAGTCGATGATGAAGCTCGCCCGCGCACGTCAGCAGAATTACGATAGAGGTTGAACAGTTCCTCAAATGTCTTGCTCACTTTCGCTGTGAGTGCGGTTGTATCCTCTACTGGGTAGCACATTAATATCGATATCTCTTGTATCGAGACGTTCACGCCATGCAACTTTAACCTAGGATCTAAACAAGTAGCAACAGCAAAAATAACAGGCAGTTCACTCCAATATTTATTAAATTTTTTATCCATCACTTTTACTATTTCCTCAAAGGGTCCTATATATCTCCATTTTGTTAACATTGTAGCCATCTTGAGAATTTCTATTACAGCGAGAGGAGAGGTGGGATAGTACGTACCAGACAATAAATTGGTAGACGTGTAAAATACCTCCAAAAATTCAGCTAGGTATGTGGCCATCTGCCATTCCTCTTGAGTTGGCAAGCCGGCTGGGAACTGGGTTAGTAGAAAATGCGTATAGACTTCTCTGTATGCCAGAATGTGTAAAAGCATATGGTATGTAGAGTTCCACCTGTGGACCACATCTGTAACTGCTCTCCTGCGAGGCATATTATATTCAACACACAACGTTTTAAATTGTTGTGTTCTCGGACTCGAACTATTAACATACGCTGTCATACCCCTCATTTTGACAAGAATATCTCCTGCAGCAGCTAAACCATCTTGAACAATTAAATTAATTATATGACAAACACAACGAACATGAAATAATTTACCATAAAGTACAGGTTTGAGGCTCTCCTGTAAAGCATCAACAGCAACTGTATTGTTAGAAGCATTATCAAAACTAATACTCATAATCTTATCCTTTAATTTAAACGTGGTACATGCTTTTAATATAATAGTAGCAATGTTCATTCCATCATGCGGATAAGGAAAGAGCTCGAAAGCGATGATTCTCTTGTGCATAATCCAATCTGCATCAATCCAATGGGCTGTCACACAAGTATAACTAACAAAAGTAAACAGAGATTGCCAAATATCAGAAGTAAGACTAACTTTACCGTCAAATTTATCGAAATAATCGATCAGGCGTGCTTTAGCAGCATTATACTGTCGGAGTGCATCGGATCTAGTTGTGTTTCTATGAACCTTTTTGTACAAAGGTTGAACGTATGTGTTCATATATCTAGAGTGCTTAGCATTATCGGCAAAAGAAAAGGCTTGTTCATCGTGAATAACAAATTCAGCGAGACCGTCTCTTTGCTCTCGCTGATTATAAACAAATAACTTACCGTCAAAAGATAACTGCGTTTGGGTAGGTTCGACGTGGCCTTGTCGAGGTGCACACTGAGGGTAATGCCTGTTAAGATGTCCATTACCACTACCAGACGAAAATAATTTAGCACAGTACTTACATCGAGCTTTTCGGATGCCGTCCACCGTAACTACATCAAAATGATTCCAACACTCGGCTTTCTTTTTTTTTCCCCTTTTGGACTTCTGGCTCATTACCGGAGGCATTGCTCGGCCCTTCTTCATCATGACCAGGCATAGGGTTAAGATTATGCCACGGAGTAGTAGCTTCGCCAACCGAGCTGCGTCCTTGACTATAATGCGGGGGGTCTTGATCAGGCGTGTATTCAAAGTCTGGAATGTTTTGATTGAACTCCCAATTGGCTTGGGTATCTATCATACAGCCTGTACTCATTCGTCCAGGAACGAATGGTTGTGGTGGTGCTTGGATTGGTGTTTGTGATGGCCGTGGTGCTGGCGCTCGTGGTGGTGGTGTTTGTGATGATGATGTTTTTCGTGATGATGATCTACGCTTCAGTTTCTTTAATAATCCAGCATATTTGACACTAAATAAAATTAGTAAGAGTAACTAAATACACAAGTATAAGAGCAGTAATTAGTAATTAAAAATAACAATTAAAAGAATTAAAGAGTAACAAATGAATCACTGAGAGTAATTCGAAATTGGAGAGTGTTAGTAATTAAAAAAAAATTAATAATAGTAATTGATAAATATAAAAATTCACTAATTACTAATTACTAGACAAAAGAATTAGAGAGTAACAAATTAATAAGAGGAATGGTTAGTAATTAAAATTTAGTAAAAGTAGTAATTAGTAAACAAGAGTAATAATATGCAAGAGTACTAATTAGTAAATAAGAGTAGTAATTAGCAAGAGTAACAAAGCTTGTAGAAATGTAGAATGTTTATATAAGAGAGAGTAAGAAGATTAGTGTGAAAAATTAGAGAGAAATGATGTGAACTTATAGATTTTTTAAACTTCACAAAAGATCAAAATACCTTTAAAAATTATCCATTTATAATTGTTGGGGAGGGTAAGAGTGTAAAAACCTTAAAAGAGTTGAAAAAATAAACTTGAACCAAAATACCCTCCAAAATAGCCGTTATTTTGCAGTTGGGGGTAAAAGTGAAATTTAGGGGGAAAAAGGAGAATAAAGCCTTTGGGGGGAAAGGGGAGGAAAATCAGATTTTCAAAAGTGAAGAGGGGGCCAGAATCGGGCCTGACTCGGGCCGGGCCAAAACCTGGGCCTGAACCGGGCCAAACCAGGCCAAAACCGGGCTTTTTCCGGGCCATTCTTCGGGCCGGGCCAAACCTGGGCTTTTTCGAGCCGGGCCTGGCCCGGACTTTTTTCTGGAAAATTCAGGCCTGGCCCAGGCCCTAAGCCCAAAATGGCCGGGCTAACACTATTCATGTATGGGCCGGCCCAGAAAGGGGCCGGGCCGCAGGACAACTCAATCACAGTACAGTACCCCACATACGCACCCTATTACACAGTCATCCGATCCGACAATAAACAAATCTACATGCATGCAAAATACGCACATCGTACACCCACCGATGTACACACAACCCACCTAATTCATTCCATTACATCCACCGCCAACACTGCCGCTAAATCACCACCCTACACAGCCACCAAAATTACAACACCACCATAACCCGCTTCACAATCAATATCATAAAACCAATTTAATGCCATAATAATGGGATACCCAGCGGCAACGGCAATCAAGGCTGTTGTGGTTGGTCCGGGGACTTACAGTGGCCCATTCGGTACACCACATCTCTACGGCTCACCGTTCGACCGGTGACTGTCCCCACAATAGTAGCCGCGTTCGGACTGTGGGGGGAAATACGCGGTAGTACAGCCTTTGACCCTCGCCGGTTGTTGTAGATTCCGGTGGTATGGAGGGCCTAAAAATTTTGGATGAGGTTGGTCCATTTTTCGGCTAACTGTACGGCTGTGTCCGACGGCTACCAGTTCGAAGTCATCGTGGCTGCGACACATCGACAGTAGCGGTGCAATGGTGGTCCACTGCTGGCGGTGGTCGTGATGTGACAGCCGTTGATCTGCGGCCATCGTTGCACCTGCGGTTGATCCGTGGCCGTCCTTTGGCGTCGGTCCGGATTTTTCTGTTGACTGGTTCTGAGCCCCAATCGATGGAGGCAACAGTGCGTTGATTACGGCATGGCGGTCGCGGCGTCCGGTGAAGGCGTAGCCGAAGTTGGTCTCTGATGGCCGCGTATATGGACAGAAATGGGGGCTGCCAGATCTCGAAGAGGCGCCGCCCGTTCTAGGGCCGGCTGCCTTTTCTCTTGCTCTCTTCCCGATTTTCTCCGTTTTCCTCTTTTTTATTCCCTTATATTGTTTTACTTATTTATAGACTTATATTCTTTTAATTTTAGTTGCTTTCAAAGTTTCCACCTTTATGACCCCAAATCACTCTATCATTTCAAAATTTTCATTCATATATTTTTTTTTCATGGATCCTTTGGGCAACAATATGCGACATTAGACATTTACATAATAATCCTAATTTATTTCATAACTTTTCAAGTTATCAGTTAATCTTCATTTACTTCTCTGTTACATCCTGTATCATAGATTACAACTTATGGTTGTTATAAATTGTCACTAAAGATTACACACACCGTTGCTTAAAATAAATTGTTGCTAAAGACCCTATAACTAATTAGATAGGATTTACCATAAAACCAGACATAGGTTTGGGGTATTACAGTATATACTAGGGAAATGAAATTGATCGGGGGCTATGTACATAATTTTTTCTTTTTTGTACAAAGGAAACATCTGAAAGCTGAGAAACTCTTCAACGGCAACGATGGCGGCCTTCTAAATCCAACTGAAGATATGGCAACGATGGCGGCCTTCTAAATCCAACTGAAGATATGACAACAGGAACTCTAGAGGAGACTCTAGAATGCGTACGTAATTCTATACTCCTTGATTTACTAGCCTTGGCTAGTAAGTCAGCGTAAGTATATTATTTCTCGCTAAACGAATGATACGCTACACTCATGATTTATCCAATAACTCATGAATGTGGGACAAAATATTACCATGAGTGTCGAACTCGGAGTGCTTTGAAATAGCTGCCAAAGCTTCCAAAGCATCTGATTCAATAACAAACTCATGAAAACCATGTATCCAAGCAACCTTTAATCCATGCCATATTGCCCCTAGTTCAACTCATCTACTCTTTTGCATAAACCCAAATATCCATTTGGCACAATGATTGTGACATAAACCTGCTGCCCTCACCGAGCCTTTATTATTTTAAGCAGCCTCGTCAACATTTAACTTAACCCACCGAATGTTGGGTGGATTCCAACTAAGTAAATAGGAAGCTTGCCCATCTTTCCCTAATATTTGTTATTGAAAGCTAAAATTCTCCCGAACACGTTGCAAAATAATCTGCGTTAACTTTGGCGGGATCGTAGTTGTTCACCCATGAGCAATCTTGTTTCACCAATACCAGATGGAGTACATGATTTCAAAGAAAAAGGAGGACACTGATGCTATTTCAATATACTGAAGATTTAAATCAAACCATTCTTCCAGATTCAGTGTAAAAAAGGAGGCCCAATTACTAGGCTTGATTAAAGCTCTCCGCAATTCCTTCACATGAGCACAGTCTCTAATAGTGTATTTTGGATGTGAGATTTGAACCAAGGATTTCAGTTTGAGGAGGTATTTAGAACTTCCTTGAACATAATCTCTTGTTTGGATTTTATGAAAGAGAATCTGCAAAATTCTCGGAGGGATTTGAACTGGGAATTTGGGGCCTTCAAATCCACAGTTCTAGTAACTAGTTTGGACTTTTATTTTCAAATCCCTTCAAAGAGGTAATTCGTAAAACCACTAAGTAACTTATGCCTACTTTTAAGGATATCTGCTCCCCGCTACTTTCTAGGACATCTGCTACCCACCCTTTTAACAGCTTATTTGTTTCTTTTCTTTTTTTATTTTAAGGAAAGTCTTGCATGCATTAATACTCATCCAATTCAAACAAAGAATTTACAAATAATCAGTAAGAATTTGCTGAATAATAATTCTCAAATCTAATATTTTTTAATGATGGAATTTGTAAATGTAAGAATTTCCAAATGAGGGAATTTGAAAGTACCCAGTATTTCAAAATACCACATCGACGGTTGAAGTGCATATGGGACAGTTATCATCAGCAATCTCGCGTTTTGCTTTCAAGTCATTAGTAAGGATTAGGTTGTGGTGATTCAGCCAAGCAAAATGTTTAGCTCTAGGGTGGGCTAAAGAAGACCACAGTCGTTTCCAACCTATTGTCTTCCCATTGTTTGAGGTCTAGGTTACTATATCATGAGCCGAACGGATGGAGAACTTGCCATTAGAGGACGACTTCCAAATTATTCTATCAACATTACTTTTCTTAATATGAAAAATTATTGAACACAAGAGAGTTAGGATTATACCTACGAGATATTGTTGCAAGAAGTCCCAGTTCCAATCACATAAATCCTCCGGCCAATACTCCCGAACACTTTTAGTAAGCTACTCAACAGGGACCTCAGCCGTGGGTAATTCAAATAACGGTTTCTTAGATACTCATGAGTCACTCTAAAACTTCACCGACACAAAATTGCCGATCTTTCATCGTACCCCATTTTTAAGCAACTCTACCCCATGTGAAATACTGCACCAAGTATACGAAGCACCTGCATTAGATATATTTCAAACAGTACTCTTTCTATTCTTCAAATATTTAGCATAGAAAACCCGAGACCAAAGTATACCATCTTGGTTTAGAACAAGACAACCCAGCTTGGCCAACAAGGCACTCTTTACATAACCCATTTTACGAAAACCCAAACTGCCTCTCCATTTATTCTGACAAACCGTGTCCCATTTTACAAGATGTAGCTTACCTTTATCCGTCGTTCTACCTCCTAGAAATCATTTGTTGCATCGACCAATAGCTTTACAAATGCTTTTGGGTATCTCGTAGTCTGCATTGCATAAGAAGCGATGGTTGAGATTACAGATTTTTTAAGTGTTGTTCTACTCACCAACGATAAGCATGATACTTTCCAACTTGATAGACGCTTTTGAACTCTTTCAAGTAAGTAGTTTTATGTGTTCTTTCGCACGTGTTCATGTAATAGTAGGATGCCAAGATATCGGCCAACATTGCAAGTGAGAGAAATGCCACTCGTCGGGTTGATGGCCCACGTTGTACGATGTGGGATATTGGGTAAAATGTGGAGCTTAGATTTACTGAGGTTGACATTTTGACCTGATGCTTCACAAAATGTTTCCATAACTTTCCTGATGACTAAGGCTTGCTCAGTAGATGCCTCAGCAAAAAGCAATAGGACACCAGCAATGCAAAGAATAAATGAGAGATTGTTGGATACCTCTTGCTGCCTCGTAAATAGGATTCCAGTCTTTCCTTGAGATGCATTTATCAAGTGCATGAGCAGTTCCATATTGAACACAAAGAGGTATGGTGAAAGAGGGTCTCCTTGACGCAGGCCACGAGTTGGAGTAAATGATTCAGTTTGCTCACCGTTCCATAACTAAGAGAAACATTTTGAGGTGGTACAATGCACAATGAGCGAGATCCAACTTTGAGGCAGTCTCATTGCTATTAGTGTGTCTTCCAAAACTCTCCAACTTACCCTATCACATGCTTTCTCAAGATCTATCTTCAAAACCATACCACCCTTCTTTCCTTTCATTCCCCGAATTGTTTGGAGAAGTTCGTCAACCATTACAATGATATCGCTGGCTTGGTGGCATGGAATGAAACTACTGGGTGGGCTCTATCCATTTATCAAGGAAAGGACGCAGTAGATTCACCAAAACCTTTGATATTATCTTCACAATGACATTGCATAAAGAAATAGGTCAAAAATATGAAAGCATTTCAGGATTTTCTTATTTGGGTACGAGTGAGATTAACGTCTCATTAATACCTTTGGGGAGAAAGCCACTCTTAAATGCATTATGGACCGAACGAGTTACAGTTGAACCAACCATATCCCAAAGCGTCAAAAGAAAATGGGCTGTAATCCATTAGGACCTCGTGACTGAAGCGGCTTCATACTAAACGCGGCGCGTTTAGCTTCCTCCATCGCAATGGGTTCTGAAAATACAATACGAGATAACGCAGGGATATAAACAAGCTTAGACTGCCAAGATCAAATGGTTGTTAGGTGGAGCTGTATAGAGATTATGAAAGTGGTCAATTGCCATGAATTTGAGCCTTTCGGGATCACTACACCTGCCAGTACTACCACGGAGAGATACAATACGATTATGCCAACATCGAATCAACGTTGTTGTATGAAAATAAGATGTATTGCGGTCAGCGAACCACATGCAGTTTGAGCGAGCTTTTTGGAACCAAAAGACTTCTTCTGTAATAAAACTTGCTTAAATTCCCACATGAGTTGTCTCTCCAAGTCCTCTAGAAATCGTGATTATTTATATTGAAGTGCACATTGAATGCCAGAAATGCGGGCCAAAAGAATCCTTTTATTACGGAAGATGTTACCGAAGGTGTGAACATTCCGTACTTTAACAGCTCCAATAAAATTAACAATAGTTCCCTTCAAATCAGGTTGATTGTAGATCCAATTTTCCTTCCTAAATCTACCAAAGTCGAGGTGGAGCAGCCAAACATCTTCAAAATGAAATGGTCGGTCGGTGTGTAGGGGATGGTGGAGGAATCCCTTCTGTGTCAATCAAGATTGGGCACAGTGATCTGAATGCGTGTGCACCAAACGTTTCACAACAGCTTCCGCATATAAAGAGCGCCAAGACCTGTTACAAGGACCTCGATTTAGTCGGTCCTTCAAAATGTAGTACCCACTTCTATGTCAAAATCATATAAAAAGAGGGCCTTCAAAGCCTAAATTCAATAATTCACACAGACTAATATTACCTGCAAACCTACAACAATGACGTAAGTCTATTGGAGAACCTCTCCACTTCTCATTTTCAGACATGATATCATTAAAGTCTCCGGCTACCAACCATGGCATTCCAATATTTATCAATAGATTGGCCACATAATCCCATAACTCTACATTAGCCGCATGATTAGGAGTGGCGTAAACAGCTGAAAAAAGCCATACTATGTTCGATGCCTATTTCACCGAGGCATTACGGCAATGGTTAGAAGATGGAAGCATTTCAATATTGATTTGGTCATCTTTCGGGATACCACCGGAGAACCCCCTGGCTTCCACACGGTGTACATTTGTAAACCTCATGCAGCGGGTGATCATGTCATGCTAATTACCACATACTCGGAATCCTTCGGCTATGTACAAAAAGTATACATAAACTTTAACATTAAGATTTCCCTAAACTTGCCCAGTTTTCACTATCAACATTCATTATTCTGCATCTCATTCTGCAAAGTCAAAAGGAAAAGTTACCCATTTTTAAAAGATAAAACGGATTCAAGTATATTGGCATGGTGGACAGGTTCAGTCAACAATGTGATTCAACGAAAATAGCACCCCTACGAAGTTTACAAGATTGTACTACGAAAATTATAATTCTAAAACAGGTACGTTTGTAAAGAGCTAAGAGATTAGATATTCATCTAGCATTAACTTCTGCAATGGCATTGGCGTTTCTACGGAAAAGGAAACTTATCATGGTTGCTAGCTTTCCTCCGGCCAAGAATCTAATGATACAGTAGTTTGCATGCAGCTTTTCTTTCACCAAGTAGATCAAGAATATGAGAAGGGCCAATGCTGAAGAGATCCCACTAATCAGAAATAGACCACTGAAAGTATGAAGGTCAAGAATTTTAGGTTTCGTGGCTGAGCCGCCCTCTTGGGGTGATAATGTTGATTTGCTTATAAACCACTTCTTCTCCAGCTTCATAAGCTTTCCCTCCTCTCTTAGTTTGGCAATTTCCCTTGACATCTCAGTGACCAACGGTGAGCCTTTTCTGAATGCCTGTAAAATAAGCGTTGCATAAGAAACTAAATAACACATGCATGTGGCAAAGGATTTGGCTCCTATTAGGGCCAAAACATTGCAGTTGAATTTAGTCTGCGACAGTTTACACCAGAAGAGATTGCCAACAACTTCCCTGTTTTATTGAATTTTCTCCTTTGATCACTTGCTCGAAATTCCTATGCTAGAGTTGGCATATAAAACCTAGTTTGTCGTAAGAAGTGCAAAATCAAGGACTCGGCACTAATTTGTCCCACTTGTACACATGTAATGGCTGTACGCTAGAAGGTGCCGAGAACGTCCATATTCATTATCAACCTATAGTGGATAGTCTGTCATGTTTTCGGGGGAAAAAAAAAACTCACAAAAGCAAAGCCATTAGTAGTTGGTTTAGAATCAATCATCGCATAGCCAGAATAATTAGCGAGGAATGCCTTCATGTAAGGGATTTCATCAATAATAGCATCAACACCACCATGTTTACTTCCTTTCGATAAAGCATCAGCATAGTCTTGAGCAGAAGCATGTGGCTTAAGCCGGTTGTCCACAAAGTTCGTGTTGTCAGCAACAATTCTTTGGAAAAAGGAACTAGGCCGGTAACCGATAGAAAGTCCCTTCGAAGTTAATTGTATCTGTTGAACGGTCATGAGTGAACTCAAAGTTGCAGTGTAACTGGAAGTCATTATAAGCACTACGAACAGCCAAATGGTTATGACAAATCTTGACAGGTTACTTAGCAACTTTTGTCCTGCAATGCAGCACAGGAAAAGTTTTTATGATCTGTTAACTTCTCAATCTGCACATCCAAGTGGAGCTAGAAATGCTAAGCATCCCGATTCAAGTGAGACGAGATAAAGAACTTACTATGAGCATAAACGAGGGTCGAAAATGAGAACCATAGCACTGTTCCAATCTGCTGAGCTGGTGAACCTTGAAATTCTTCATTTACCGCATGTTCAATCACCCAAATGACAAAGCCCGTCAGGATGAAAAAACAAGCAGTTGTTACCCATAGACTTCCTTCAAGTGGCTCTAGGAAGATCCACTTGCCATTGGAAAGTGGTGCTACTGTTCCGACACCAATGTCCGTGAAAGGCAACGTAAAGTCAACGTAAAGACTTCGATTCGAAGTGATCGTTATATCCCCCATGGCAGCATCAAAATTCTGGTTCATTCACAATGCAATCCGAAAAGTTAATGTTAATGGTATATAGATGTGTGAGCTCGAACCAGTACTTTGGAACTTTGTACGGAAAGACAAGCATACCTGAAGAAAGACTTCATGAATGAGATCGGTATACCTTCCTGCACTCTCTCCCGTGGGGGTCGCGAATGGGATGAATTCATAAGGTACTTCATAAGGCAAGGCTTCCATGGCAGCACGGAATACATCTACACAAAACCCAGTGACTTCTATCTTATTGGCTTGATGATCAAATGACACATGCAAGACGTTATGGAACCCCACAGTCACAGGCACGCCAATGCGTAGTTTTTCCCCATTCATTGGCATCATCCAACCTTTTGGAGTAGCTTTGCACCCTCCTGGCCAGATAATTTCTTCGAGAGGATTGCTGGAAGATGGGCCTAACTTTCCCGACTGAATTTCTTTCGTCAGTCCACCTGTGGTCGTCCAAAGTCCAACCCTTCTCTCACCTTTGTAAATCATGTTCACTATTTCAAATGTGTTCCATATTTGTTTCTCATTCATCAGTCGGAAGTCACCACCTAAACCTGTAAATCTAATCTCTAACATGTGGCGTAGAAGTGATGTGCCACTCGAGGAGGCGCCAATGCCTGCCAAGTCTGTCAAATTCAATCCTACATTTTGTTTTCTGGCTTGCAGGATTTCGCCTCTAACCCTCTCAATTGCCATTGCTAGCGCACGTGTTGCGTCATATGCCCGAATTCCCAAGACATTCAATTTCCTCAGTGCACCATACTGGATTTCTGTAGGACAATTTTTTTGCCATCTTAAAGTGAAGTCCCGGAGCTTGGCAGATGGCGGAATGTATGATTTAATCCCCAATGCCCCTTGCAGTGATTCAATGACTTTGGAATCCATAGTATCCATGACGTTAACAGTTTGATCAGTTATGAGCCAAGCAGACCCTTCATGCATCATCTTTAATCTGTTTGCATTTACGAAGAAGCGAGATGCCAGGGAAGGTGACATGTGCACAACAAACACTTTTGTGTGTATAGTCATGAGCTTACGGAGCTCTTCAAGGATTTGGCCATTACTTGCAGAGGGAGAGATGGCACTCCAATAAGCAATATGTATGTTTTTCTCTTTGAATGAATCAATAAATAGCGGTAAGATCCTGTAATCAGTGTCTTCATATATAACAATGACATCCCTCCATTTAAAAGATTCTATGATGGTACCAATGCATTTGAGTTGAGCGGATTCATATTCTGTGATACTGAGAAGGAAAGGATGTTTGGCAGAGGAAGGTGGTCTTGCAGCAAAAGAGAGGATAGGAGCTTTAGCTTTGTCCCCCAATATGGCCAACAAGTTTGTCTCTAGCGATGTTTCCGGGCCTATAATTGCTTGCACTTCAAGGTTTTCCAAAAGATCAAGAGCTGCATTGGGCAACAAAAGATCTAGGTAAGTTCTGTATTTCAGAATTTCATCCAGGATCCAGGTAGGTAGGTTGCTGGTCCATCTTCCTAGTTTCAAAGTCGCATGTCCAGTTTCAAAGCATATCATTTCTTATTTTCTTTTTTGAAATGCTTTTCTATTTTCTTTACTACATTTTGCTTGGAGTGTATAGTAGCACTACGGTGAAGTTAGACCACCTTTTTTACGGCTTGTTGAATGTCTTTTTTGATTCTCATTTTGTTTTTGGGCTTTGTGGAGGATATTAATGTACAAGTCCAAGGTTGACTCAGAGAAATGTTTGTTGGTAATGTTTGTTTAAACAATTTTATTTTAATGTCTTATAGTTTGTTGCTCTCTGTTGATGCGTAACACAATAACTAGATTACTGGTACAATAATAACAAAATACATTAAGGAATTGGGGGATGATACAATTCCTTGGTGTCATGGTTGTCAAAAAATCAAATGCTAAGCAACCACCAACTTGTGCAAACTATAGGTGTTTGAGAATTGAGACAGTGACTAGTACTCTATCTAGTAACTCGACGTTGCAAAAAAGAAAACAAAAATTTTTGAATGTAACAATGATAAATACGACGTTGTGTAATAAAAGGGGGGATCTACCGAGATTGAGGGACACCACACACGTTAATTATCAATATTACCATTGCATTAAAGTTTCTTTTTCGTCCGAAAAGAGGGAAGAAAAGCCAAGACTAACCAGCAGATAGAGCACGGAGGGGTTCTCCCTTGGAATCCCTGGAATGAAGAATCATCCTTGTTTCGTGGTGAGCATTTTCAGCATAGAAATCAGTAACTGCCATGGTAATGGAGCTATGGATAGTCTTCCCAACCCATGATCCCATATCAAGAATCACTCCGATATTAATCTCGCTTGCAACAGTGACACTGCTATTGTGGGATAGAACTTCGCTTGCTGCAAGGCTCAGGAATATGAGAGATGAAAGTATGGTTCTGTTGTTTGGCCAGAACTCCATACTGCGGGAATTTAATTTGCTGGCACATCTTAATCCCAAATGCATCGTCTTTTAAACTTATAGGTATGAAGTCATTGACGTTTAAAGAACGGCAGGACTAGCGTTTAGTTGAAGAAAATGGCAATTATTGTATACGACTTTGGTTTAGCTTTGAATGCTGGGAGGGGTCTATCCAGAAGGAGTGGCTCTCCATCATTTTTGTTGCAGTGCGTGGTTCAGGAGAAGCTTCCAACAATGGTTACATACATTATAGACGTCAAAGACATACCCGTATTCACCAGAACAAAATGCAAAAAATTCTTTTGACTCTTTCCTCCACAGTATAATTCACAGAGTAAGAATAGGGATCAAGTTTTAGATGGTAAATCCTTGCGCATGTAGGATTCAATTAAATTAAACCCACAAACATAACAAAGCTCATAAATGTTGTGATCGATCACACGCATAAACGTGCACGTAAGTTATTGGTCTAACCCACTGGTGGAACGACGTGGGAATTGGGGGGGCTAGTGAACCCCCTAAAATTTAAAAAAAAATTGCACCCCGTCCCCCGAGACCCCGTCCGCTCTCTCTCTCTTCTCTCTCTCCCCTCCCCCCTCTTCATGACCGGTGACTGCACTTCGACAGTCCGTCCGACCGTGACAACGGATGACGGTGATGACCACTGCCCGAGCACAAGCTGTGACCAAATCTGAAGGCCAGATTGTTTCTCGAGCTGCGCCTGTGCCGCTGTGCGGCTGACAGTGACAGGCGACGGCCAAGTGGCCAACCGGTTGTGCAGCTACAGGCGACGCCGCAACGGGAAGGACTGACTGACAGGCAACGGCAACTGACAGACGGCAACGGCGAAGCAGCTTCTCTCATTCTCTGCTCTTTGCTAACTGGCTGACTGCTGTGAGCCTGCGACTTCCCATCTTGAGGTAAGCTGCTTCTTTATCTTGAAATTTTAGTTTAATTTCTTGAAATTATAGTTTAATTTCAGTAATTAATTATATAGAAATTTAAAAAAATATGTTTGGTTAATTTGCTTGCTAATTCTTAATTGGTGAGCAGAAATTATGCCTTGGTTATATATATTTATGTTCCCTAATGAAAATGCTAAACCAAATGAGTCTTTAATGGCTCTCTTGAAACTTAATAATACATTTTGTATGCTCTTTAAGTGCACTCTGTTTTTCTCTATTATTTTACTAATAAATTTTTTTGGTAAATTCGATATAATTTTCGCACCCCTCTTGAAAAAAAATCATGGTTCGACCACTGGTCTAAACTGATCAAAACTATTAAATAAAGATATCAGTATACCCTCATCCGTTAAGCATTTTATCAATCCTGTTTTTCACATATAACCAAGAATGAATTGTGTTGAGCCCTTAAAAAAAAATACTTACATTCTCCCACTTGACTGCATAGACCTTAATCTGTATCTATTAATTTAAAATCAGTTTAGCGAGAAACGCAATATAACTCAACGATAGCTTCTTTATACAACACATCATCATATCTTTGCGCAACATGTCATCGCATCACATTTCTAATATGAAATAGAATCTATAAACAATATATACTAAATATAAAAGTAGCTAGTGGTCTTCAATATTATCTTTGATGGGTCCTTATTTTTAGACTAGTTAATATTTTTTTTATATAAGTCAGTCGTATGTAATTTAAATCCTAGTTCCTAACATTATTAAACTCTACCTAATCAATATTCTAACTTGTTAGGACTTAATTTTGATTATTATATTCTTAAAATCAGAGTACAAATATCACCACAAGAAAATATGTATTTTGCGTCGGAGTTTTAGCGACGAAAGGTATTCCGTCGCTAAACATGTCTTTAAGCGACGGAATATACCGTCGTTAAAAATCCGTTGCAAAATACTATTACCGACGGAAGACACCGTTGGTAAAAGTATTTTGCAACGGAGTTTTAATGGCGGACTTTTAGCGACGGAATTACCGTCGCTAAATATTTTTTATAAAATTAGTAATTTTGAGTTTTTTTTAAAATTATTTAAACGACGGAATAAAACCGTCGCTAAAAATTATGTCGCAAAAGTCTTTATAATAAGACATTCACCGACGGATTTTTAACGACGGTGTTATTCCGTCGCTAAAGATCCTCCATTTAAATTCAAATCTGGTTTATTTCTCTCTCCCCGTTCTCTCTCTCCCCATTCTCTCTCTGAAATTCTGCTCCCACCCACTGCCGTTCTCACCTCCGGCGACCCTTCTCTACGGCGACCCAGCTCCGGCGACACTCCCGTCCCCCACCCGACGCCGCGCCACCAAGCCTTGCCCACTGTCGCCGCGCAAGGAAACCCACCACTGCCGCCGCACCACCAACGCCGGCGCCGTCGTGCCCACCTCGAGATTTGTATGTCAATTGCCCTAAATTATCTGAATTTTTTGTTAATTTGTCTTCAATTTAGGTTACATGCCCTAAATTATATGAATTATTTAGATTTGTATGTCAATTTAGGTTCAATTTTTTGTTAATTTGTCAATTGCCCTAAATTATCTGAATTATTTATGATGTCATAATTGAATCCTAAGTAAATCCTAAATTGAATGTCCTAATTGAATCGAACCCTAAATTAAACTAATTGAACCCCTAATTAAACCCTAAATTGATTGCCCCAATCTAACCGAACCCTAATTGAACCCTAAATTGAATGCCTCAAATCAACCGAACCCTAAATTGAATCAATAGAGCCCCCTAATTGAACCCTAAATTGAAGTAATTGAATCCTAAATTGAATGCCCTAATTGAATCGAACCCTAAATTAAACTAATTGAACCCCTAATTAAACCCTAAATTGATTGTCCCAATCTAACCGAACCCTAATTGAACCCTAAATTGAATGCCTCAAATCAACCGAACCCTAAATTGAATCAATAGAACCCCCTAATTGAACCCTAAATTGAAGTAATTGAACCCTAAATTGAATGTCTTAATTGAATCGAACCCTAATTTGAACTAATTGAACCCCTAATTAAACCCTAAATTGATTGCCCCAATCTAACCGAACCCTAATTGAACCCTAAATTGAATGCCCTAATCCAATCGAACCCTAAATTGAACTAATTGAACCCTAAATTGAATGCCTCAAATCAACTGAACCCTAAATTGAATCAATAGAACCCCCTAATTGAACCCTAAATTGAAGTAATTGAACCCTAAATTGAATGCCCTAATACAATCGAACCCTAAATTGAAATAATTCAAGCGCATCGGATATGTGAATTTTGAACATTTTTTTCCCATTTGAACATTGATCATTTGTTTGATAATTTTAGGTTGTTAATTGTGCGTTTAAGAATTGTGATTATTGATCGATGATTTTAGGTTATTAGCTGTGCATTTGAAGTAATTGCAATTATTAATTGATAATTTTAGATTGTTAATTGTGCATTGAGCATTTGAGATATTGAGATTATTGACGGAGGATGGGACCCAATTGGATTGAATGTGTGGTTTTTGTTAATTTTTATTGCATTGAGCATTTGAGAATTGAGGTTGTTGACGGAGGATGGGACCCAATTGGATTGAGATACCTGTTAGTTAGCGCAGACACGGACAGCACGTCTGATCGACGGTGTCCGACATTTAAAAAACAAATTAACGTATGCCGATGTGTCTGGAGGTGCGTGTCGGTGGGTGTCGGACACGTGTCCGGAGGCTTCGGACACGTGTCGGTATGTGTCGGACACGTGTCCGGAGGTGTCAGACACGTATCGGACACCATATCGACACCCTATATGAGGTGTCGGAATTGAGGTTGTTGAATGTGCATTAAATTTAGGTTAGTTAAGTTAATGCGACATTTTTAGCATGCACCCCCTGGAATCTAATCGTGGCTCCAGCGCTGGCTATAATTAGCCCTAATTAGTCCTGATTAACAATATTTTAGTAAATCAATTAACCCTAATTAGCTCTAACGAGCCTAATTAGTTTTAATTAACCCTAAGAACCTGATGAAATTCAAATTAGCTGTAATTACCTCAAATTAGCCCAAATGAACCCAATTATGCGCATATTGATTGTAGTTAGCCTAATTAGTCATAATGTGCACTAACATAACCCAATTACGCCTAATTAGCGCTAGTTAGGACTAATCAACACTACTCGGCACCATCAAAACCCTAATTAGGACTAAATAACCCTAATTAGTCCTAATCAACCCTAATTAGCTATAATTATCTGAAACTAGCCCTCATTAACATTAATTAGCCCTAACATAACCCAATTAAGCCTAATTAGCCCTAATTAGGACTAATCAGCACTACTCGGCACAATTAAACCCTAATTAGGACTACATAACTCTAATTAGCCTAATCAACCCTAGTCAGCTATAATTATCCGAAACTATCCCTCATTAACATTAATTAGCCCTAACATAACCCAATTAAGCCCAATTAGCCCTAATTAGGACTAATCATCACTACTCGGCACAATTAAACCCTAATTAGGACTAAATAACCCTAATTAGTCCTAATCAACCCTAATCAGCTATAATTAATAATCGTAATTAACCCTAATAACCCAGTTAGCCCTAATTAGCCCTTGTACATCCCATAATTACTCCATGTTGCCCAGAGATGGTTCAATTACTCGTTGTTTACAAACCCTGCCTTCTTTATATTAATTGTTGTTTTGAGAAGTCCATTGGCAACGAGATGGTTCAACTCGTTGCCAACGAGATGGTTCAACTCGTTGCCAACGATTCAATCGTTGCCAACGAGAACTCGTTGCCAACGAGATGGTTCAACTCGTTGCCAACGAGTTCTATTTAATGTGGAATTGGTAACATATGCAACGATCATTCTGTAGTTTTGATATTTCGGAAAGATTCTTGCATATCTTATCAATTTCTGAACACATGCATGCATAGAAACCCTTAGTTCCCGTTCAAAGGTACTCATTACAAAGTAATGCCTTGTAATGAGCCTTTGGATGTCCAGTTTGGACAGTTTGGAAAAGCTAATTGTTTATAAAACAGTATTTTGACTCATGCTTTATGTTCTATGTCGTGGATATTTGGTACACGTTCTCGTGTGTTTCTCTGGGTGCATACAGATCTGGTGTTCTAACATCCGTCAAACCTTCCTGAGCAAGGTTAGATGAATGTTAGAACACCTAATCGATGTGGTGTACTTGGAGAAATGCGGGGAGGTGCTGCCGAATTTTCCACAGACATCGGACTAAGCATGAGTTATTCACTGTTTTATAAACATGTGCTTTTCTGAATGGGATAGGACCACTACCTGTTCAAGAGTGGAGGGGAAATATGTAGACATGTTGTAACATTCATGCATTGATATTTACATCGGCAATGCCTAATCACTGGTCATTATTGAAGGTGGTATACAGTACGATAATTCAGTCGTCATGTCAGTCGATCGAAGTTGGATGAAAAGGAAGAATGCTGAAGATTTTGAGTGTCGCGTTGACGAATTTCTCGACTTCGCTTATGCGCATCCTGCACATGTTGACCTTGATAAGATAAGGTGTCCGTGCGGTAGATGTGAGTTGTTGCACTGGAGAAAAAGAATTGAAGTAAAATGGCATCTTCGTCGGTACGGTTTTATGGGTGGATACACAAGGTGGACGCAGCACGGGGAAACGATAGTATTGTCGTCCAACCTGGCTAGTCAAACTGAAGTTAGGGAGGAGGCACGATATGATTTCCGAGATATGATTATGGATGCTGGGCATGCTAATGTTGACTGGGGTAACGACAGTCCACAACCGCCGAACGAGGGGGCTCATCAGTTTTATGAGTTGTTGAGAGCTGCGGAAGAGCCGCTGTGGGATGGAGCTCCGAAACACACACGGCTGTCTGCGGTTAGTAGGTTATTACAGTTGAAATCAGACCACGGGCTGAGTGAGAAAGGTTTTAACGAGTTTGTTACCTTCATCAAAGAAATACTGCCCGAAAGTGAAAAGCTACCGCCGTCGTACTATGACGCGAAGAAGATGATGAGGAAACTTGGGTTGAGCTATGACCGGATAGATGCGTGCAATAACGATTGTGTATTATTCTGGAAAGAGAATAAGGATTTGTCATTATGTCCAGTATGTGATCATTCGAGGTACAAACCGGACAAAGGGAAGAAGAAAAACATTGCATGGAAGATATTGCGATATTTCCCGGTCACACCACGGCTTCAGAGAATGTACTACTCCTCCAGTACAGCTGAACATATGAGGGCTCACCGTGAGACTCGCAGCAACGATGCCGATGTGCTGACACACCCAGCTGATGGAGAGGCGTGGAAGGAGTTTGACCGCAGGCATCCAGTCTTTGCTCAGGAAGTTCGGAATGTTAGACTTGGTCTGGCAACCGATGGGTTCAACCCTTTCGGTCAGTCTACCACGCCTTACTCCTGTTGGCCTGTTATTATTGTCCCTTACAACCTTCCACCAGGCATGTGCATGAAGAAGCCGTATATGTTCTTGTCGTTGCTTATTCCGGGGCCGAAGAGTCCCGGTAAGGACATAGATGTGTATTTAAGGCCGTTGATTGATGAGTTAAAACAATTATGGAATCATGGAGTCGAAACATATGATGCATCCCTTAAACAAAATTTTCAGATGAGGGCTGCTTTGATGTGGACTATACATGATTTCCCCGCATTGGGAATGACGTGTGGCTGGAGCACACATGGGAAGCTAGCATGCCCTGCTTGTATGGGCGTGAACCCCGGTCATACGTTAAAGCACGGCGGAAAGGCCTCGTGGTTCGGATGTCACCGTAAGCTTTTGCCACCGGGCCATCAGTTTCGTAGGCAGAAGGATAAATTTGACGGGACAATCGAGCGTGAGGTTGTCACACTGGACTACCCATCTGGTGAAGAAGTACTCTCACACCTGGAGGCACTTGATACTGACATACCACACGGTAAGGGTGTGCCGGATCGGAAGATTGCAGGGTTCGGGAAAGAGCACAACTGGAGAAAATTTTGTATCTTCTGGGAGTTAGCCTACTGGAGGACGCTCGTTATCCGAAACAACATGGATGTGATGCATATTGAGAAGAACGTTTTTGATAATGTGTTCAACACAGTGATGAATGTCAAGGGCAAATCGAAAGATCACCTTAAAGCGAGAAGGGATCTACAACAGTTGGGTGTACGCCGTGAATTGCATCCTCGGACAGTCAGTGGGAGGACCATACTTCCGAAAGCACCTTACTGTCTAGACAAGAAACAAGTGGAGAAGGTCTGTCAGTGGGTTAAGAATTTGAAGCTTCCGGATGGGTTTGCGTCCAACATATCTCGTTGTTGCAATGTATCGGAATGCAAGTTCCAAGGGATGAAGAGTCACGACTGCCACGTATTCATGGAGAGATTCATTCCTATTGCCTTCCGGGGACTGTTGCCACGGGTTGTTTGCGAGACTTTGACTGAATTATCTCATTTCTTTCGAGATATATGCTCTTCTACGATCCGGGTGAGTAACATGGAAGTGCTTGAGAAGAACATTGTGGTGACGATTTGCAAGCTGGAGAAAATCTTCCCACCTTCGTTCTTTGATTCAATGGAGCATCTGCCTGTTCACTTGGCATATGAAGCTAAGATGGGTGGACCCGTGCAATATCGGTGGATGTATCCCTTCGAGAGGTAATCCTTAAATTGTTATAGTTGTTCGTTTACACTTAATGCGACATCTGTTATCATTGATATTCCACCTAACTCGATTCGCTAAACTTCTAGGTTCATGTTCCATTTAAAGAAAAAAGTCCGTAATAAGGCTCGGGTTGAAGGCTCAATTGCGGAGGCTTACGTAATGGAAGAACTTGTAAACTTTTGTAGTCAATATTTCGGGCCTAATGTTGGTACGAGGTTAAATCAACTAGGCCGAAATGACCCCGGATCAAGCACAAATTTGGAAGGGCAATTGTCAATATTCAAGCAGCCAGGGAGTCCGTTCGGCCGAACGTATACTCGATGGCTAACGGATGAAGAGTACAGTGCTGCAACAATATATGCCCTTCTAAATTGCGATGAAGTTTCGGCATTCGTTGAGTAAGTTAAAGTCTTAATTCACTTACATTGTTGTACATAATTGAAAGTGTGTGTTAAGTGAGTCAACTATATTGGTTTGCAGTGAGTTCGATGCGGAATCTTTAATCACTGATCCCGCTGGACTTGAATCTCATCGAAAATCACAATTTGTACAGTGGTTCAAAATTCGTGTAAGATTGTTTAACGAAATTATATTATGTGTTATATACAGTTCTGTGGCCAATTAGTATACTGATTTATCCTTAATTTTTACCGTCATCTACAATAGGTTCAGTCAATGGATAGACCAGTGGCCTCATGCTTGAAATTACTAGCCGAAGGCCCTAACAAACAAACATCCTGTTACGGAGGCTATATCATCAACGGGTTTAGGTTTAACGTAAAAGATGATGACCGAACAAAACAAACCCAAAACAGTGGAGTCTTGGTCAACGGCGACTGTTATGCCGAGAATTGCATGGATTTTTACGGAGAGCTAGATGAGATTGTTGAGCTAACATATCTGGGTTCCCAAAACCGCCTGGTAATGTTCAAGTGTACGTGGTTCGATGTCACATGCAGTAGAGGAATCCGTGTTAGCTCTCAAGGGATTGTAGATGTCAATGTCAAGTCAAGACTTGCATCAGACGAGCCCTTTGTGTTTGCTAGTCAAGCTGTACAAGTCTTTTACGCGGAGGACGTCGCCAATCCCAAATCTCATTGGTATACAACTATCAAGTCCAAGAAATTGCCCGTGACATATGACAGTGAGCTAGACTCCTTTCAAGCCGACCAACCACGTGTCTTGTTCCCTGTTGAGGTCAACAACGAGGAGGACGATCTTCCTCTTCCAACAACACTTCTTGTGGGAGAAGAAGTCGTAGATGATGACGCGGAAGATGTTGAAAGTGTTGGAGATGATGTGACCGAGTCTACTGATGAAGAGGATGAATTAGAAGATGAAGAGGACGACGAGTCCCACGAAGAAGAGGGCGACGAGGAAAGTGATGAAGATGATTCGCAAACTGAAAATGATTGACTTGTAATGTTGTAACATCACGGGAAAAATGTAGTAACATTTTAGAACTTGGTGTTTATTGATGTGTTTTTGCACATCCGTTCTATATATATATATATATATATATATATATATATATATATATATATATATATATAGTGCCGATGATGATTTATGCCTAAATTATTGTTTTTCACGTGTTAATGTCTTTGTATATAATCTATATGAAGTCAGATATGGATAGGATACGGGCTATTCGTGGCCGGGCTGGACGCCGAGCTGCTTCCTCCCCGGTTAGTCCCACCTCGTCATTGCCTACTGATGACGAGGCACAGAGTGATCGCGGACAGCCATCGGGGGCCCAGCCCCAGCCGTCGCCGTCGCCCCAGCCATCGCCGTCGCCCCAGCCCCAGCTCGAGCCGTCGCCCCAGCCCGACGCAGATTCATCCCACACGCGCGTGCATTCTCCATCTTCCGTGGGTTCTACCTCAGGTATAGTTGATAACGGTGTTTCGTACATTTTCGCTAGCCTTATATTTGAACTGTATTAATGTCTGTGTTTTGTAGGATCTCGACGAGGCCGTGGTCCGACACGCGGGGTACGCATCGACCCCCAGCGTAAACAGAGAGTTACGCTCACGCAGGAGGGCCTGTAAGTACTAAAAATATCACCTCATGCCTTATGTTTAAAATTTTGGGGTGTTAATTTATATTTGAACTGTATTAATTAATTTAATTACTTCTTTGGCAGGATCCTGGAGAATATTGCGAGGACGAAGATCGGCGTTCTTGTGAAGGGCCGATTCTTCGAGCCACGCCTGTACTGGAAGGACTGGGATGCCGCTGCGAGGGAGGCCCTATGGGAGGAGTGGCTGGTACGGTGAAGTATTTTTTTCAGCGTTAGTAAATGTTAAATTACAGTTTGTTTTATGTTGTTAATTTGTGTTATTGAATGCCTTACAGGAGGGGTTCACGTTTGACACGCCTCAGCAGCAGGTACTGGGGCAGCAGGCTTTCTTTGCCTACATCGGCAAGAATTACCGCCGATGGCTCCACGATGCACGGGACCGGGCGAAGAAGGCGCTGCCCGCGGGTGCCCCGATGACGGACATGGCGAGATATCCCCCACATTGGATATCTCACCGTGTATGGGGGGAGATGAGCTACGGATCCAGGTTGGGACGCCAAGAGTAAGAGCGGGACTGAGAACAGACAGAACAAAGATCCGACGCACACGGGGGGGTCGGTGCCACACGACATCGTCCGACACAAGAACGCGGTCGAGCACCCGGATCTGGAGGACGATGAGGTCGTAGCTCTGACGTATAATCAGACGCACGTGCGGAAGAAGGACAAGGACGAGACGCACCGGGCGGGCGACTATATTTCAGATATTGCCCGGCGGATCGATGTGAGTCAATTTATTTAAGTTAATGTTTTTTCTTTCTATCCTCAATGTCTGTTTCGTTAATTAATGCCCTAACATATCGTTAAACCACTATTTTTGCAGGCCTCGTATGAACAGCTAAGGGGGTCCGAGCAGCAGTCCGGACAGCCATCAGCGTCCACTAGTACGGCTGCGAGTACTGGGGGGTTGAAGCGATGGCTGGATACGCCGGAGGTCGTGAATCGGCCGAAAGGCCGCATACGCGGCCTGCCTAGCACGACTGCTCGTGCCGTGATAGGAGCGTCCTCACCCCCTGCTGCCCCTCCACAGACACCGGCTCCTCGGCCTCAGTTGGACGACGAGGAGATCCAGCGCATTGCTACAGTGGTGTGCCGGATGATCAGGGAGCAGGGCACTGCTGGACAGGCCGCCCCGGCCCCGGATCAGCAGGATCCAGATCCGGGACTCGGGAACCCCTGATGAGCCCCTTCCCGTGCCCGTTCCTAGCTTCCCCCCCCCCCCCGTGCCCGGCTTGTACTCTTCTCCCCTCTCCTAACCGGCTATATCCGGTTCCCGGCTTGTACATATATGAATTTTTTTTATTATAAATTTTTTTTATAATTGATTATATATATTTCTTTCTGTATTGATTATTGCGCGTTGTTGTTGAGATTTGAAAATTGTATTACAGGTCTGGGTAATTGAAAAATAAAAAAAAATTTCAAAAAAAAAATTGACTTTTGGCGACGGATTAATTCCGTCGCTAAAGTATTCCTACAATCAATTATTTAGCGACGGAATATTCCGTCGCTAAATAAGTTTTTTAGCGACGGAATATTCCGTCTCAAAAATATAAATCCGTCGCTAAAGAATATAATTCGCGACGGAATATCCGTCGCTAATTAAAAATAAATCCGTCGGTAAAAATGACATATTTAGCGACGGATTTAAAAATTCCGTCGCTAAACTATTAGTGACGGGCTTTTATACGAGGGATATTTAGCGACGGTGAATCCGTCGCTAATTCTTTTAGCGACGGATTTTTGGCTTTTAGCGACGGATTACCCCGTCGCTAAAACCCTGTTTTCTTGTAGTGTATAGAACTCGTACTTTTGAAAAACAAAAACAACATATTGATATTTAGGAAAAAAAATCTAACAATTGATTTAAATATGGATAGGTTCCTTATTCTTAAGTTTAATTAACTCTGTAGGAATAATGAGG